>JAAIXJ010000469.1:0-137022 GCA_013403705.1 Heliconius hermathena | reverse complement strand
AACGGAGTGTCTTAACACTAGGTTCCCTCTGCCTACCCTGCTGTGTGCGGGATACAGCGTGAAGCTGATTTAAGATTTATTTTGAGGGTAAGCGGAGGCCGTTTTGTGCCGTGTGATCCCGGCCTAGAATAGGATCATCCTGGTACTGGTGGTGTCGTAAGAGGCGACTAAAGTACGTGTGGTAGAGTCACGTCGCCAGCAATGGTAACACGCATGGGCAGACTCGACCGGATCATCACCACCCCCGGCATTTAAAACCGGCTTGAAGTAGTGGCTTTATGCCACTGCGTTTCGCATCAGGTAATGCCGGGCTCTGGCGCCCAACCCACTTTACAGGCAGGCAACGCACCTGCAGCTCCTCTGGTGTTGCACGGGGTCGTGGGCGACGGTAATCACTTACCATCAGGTGACCCGAACGCTCGTTTGCCTTGTCTTTTCCATAAAAAAAAAATTAAAAAAAAAATTAAAATTGTAGTGACATGACATAAACTTAATTATATGTATCAAGTGCCAGTGGTACTAATATCCTGTTAACTTTTACACTCATGTTTAAGTTTGAACATTAGACTTCATGATTCACAAGTCAAGTCATCGATTGTTAGCTAAGAATTGGGTTGTCGTTGATAACATGCTATTTAGAAAAGTGTAAGTGGAAAATGAAAACAGAGGGATTTTCATTATATTCTCTCTGCTTTTCTTTTCTTTTCATTTAAAGATATGCAACCAATTTAAAATTGTAGAATTAATGTATTTTAAATAAAAAAATAATTAATTTAATTTGAAAATATATAGAATAGGTTAACGTTCAAAATAAAATAAAATACAAATTTAGAATTAATAAATTTAAATTCAAAATCAGTAAATGTAAATAATAAATTTAAATATACCACATCATAATTGGAAGAAAATGAATTAAAATGTAAAATATACAACCGATCTCTGTAAGACGAAACAACCGCACATGAAACAACTTGTTCGCTTCCGTACTCGTTACTGCTGTTGACCTTTTTCTAATTAAATGAAGTGTTTGGAAAATCGACCTCACGGAAACTCAGTTTGTATTACAAAAAATTTACTGTTCGTAACCTAAAAGAATGTAGGGTTTTAATGGATTTTATATATAGTATTTTTTATTATATATTGTTCATATGTATATAATAAAAAAGTATATTATACTATATATATGTATAGTATAATATAGTTTTTTTTACTATATATATGTGAGGCCAGTCGTGGCGCAGCGGCACAGAGTGTGACTGTAAAACCGACTGGTTGTGGGTTCGATCCCCACTCGAGGAGATGAAATATTTACTTAAATTTATATTTCCATTTCTTCGCTCTGGTGTCGAGGTTAAGCGCGGCGTTGAATTCTGCCACTCAACACGCAATGCCTCCAGAATTCGGCAGAAAGTGGGGAACGGAGTGTCCTAACACTAGGTTCCCTCTGCCTACCCTGCTGTGTGCGGGATACAGCGTGAAGCTGATGATTTATACTATATATATGTAACTCTGGTTTCGCTACTTCATAAATTACACAAAATTGTGTAATATAGGAGCGTCATATGTTTGACTGAAAACGCGACAACCTTTTCAATCACCACGCAAAGAAATGAATATTTTAATTTTATCGCTCTGGTGTCGACGCAAAAACACGGCGTTGAGTTCCACCAATATGCAATGCCTCCAGAATTCGGTGGGAAGTGTGGACCAGAGTGTCTTAACACTAGTTCCCTCCCACTGGCTCTCTCTGTCTACCCTGCTCTATACAGGATACAGCGTACAGCTAAAAAAAAATATATAATCCCCGAATCGAATCCACAATCCGTGCTCAGAGGCCGTGACACTGTGTCACGAGGGCGTCTAAATAATCCTTTATAAAACTAGTATATTATTTCATACTCTAAATCAACAATACAAAATATTAACCTTTTCGAAAACATCTAAAGTAAACAGTATATAAGCAATCTAAACTAAACCTCGTCTCGCATAGAACACATTATGTCATGAAATATTTACTATGACTAAGACCATATAATAGACTTTCGCTTGACCTTTATTAGTAAACAATAGGGGATTGGAAAAATATGCCGTATGACGTTGAGTAATGGTAAATTTTTTTTGAAAGTTCTCTTTAAATGGTTTTTTAATTAGCGTTGTGCCTTTCAATAAAAATTGTGGAAATATTTTTTTTGACATTATTTTTTCAGCTTGACGCTATATAATTCATGTAAGAGGGTAGGCAGAGGGAGCCTAGCGTTAAGACACTCCTCTCCCCACTTTCCATCGAATTCTGAAGGCATTACGTATTGATTGGCGAAACTCAATGCCTCGCTTTGCCTCTTATAATATATAAATATTAAATAATATTAAATATTTAATTTCCTTGAGTGGGAGTCGAACCCACAACCGGTGGGTTTATTTGCCATTTTAAGATTTATATCTCATCTTTAACTTTGCGATTAAAAGCCATAATTGTAAAGTCCACGCGAAACTAGTGTATAAAATATATCGTCATTATACTATGTCAGTTTATTATTGTTAGGTATGTAGAGGGAACCTATTTTGGGAGTACGAAAACATAAATAATTGATCCAAATTTATTAAGCTTATTATTTTAACTTCTTGTACTATTATATAATACTGTTTTTTTTAGATCATGTGAGTATCAGTATGTTATAGTTATAAAAAATAATATACAAATTATACAAAAACATAATAATAATCATAAATTGCAAATTCATCAATTTTGTTAAAGCAAACAATGTTCCACATTAACTATTCGAATATCAATATTTAATATTTACTATTTTATATTGCAATGAATCGCTCTAATATCGATTCATCATATAATTTAAGTGTTGATAAAATAAACTGGTATTTTCAATACACAGTGTAGCAATACGACGCAGAAATACGGAATAACATAAAATGTAGAGTACGGTCGACGAGTCGTGGCCGACCTGAAGTTAGCTCTTCGCTTACAGTTCACCGGAAAGAGTTAATTTTCTACTTTGTGTATTTTATTAATTTTTTCATAATAAAGGTAATATGGAAGTCAGCCGTGGTGTTGAAGCATAAGAGTGTAAATGCGACTGGTTGTGAGTTCAATCCTCACTTGGGGAAATTTTAAAATTAAAAATATTTAAAATATTAATTTCTTCTCTCTGGTGTCGAGATAAAGCGCGACGCTTAGTTCCACCACTCAACACGCAATGCCTCCAGAATTTGACGGAAAATGGGGTTCCCTCAGCTTACCTTAAAGCTGAAAAAAGAGGTAATAATTATTAAGTGTTATCGAATTGTTTTTTGGCGACTTGTATACAACCTTTTGGCTCTGCTTAAAATAAAATATATTATTCAACATTCTAGGAACTACTATCAACACGTGACTGTGTTACATTCATTAAGGTATTCCTCAGTGACTAAATAACAATATAGGTGGTTCACCACAACGCGGTCACTGTAGCACGCAACTGGACGCCTCGCTTCTAAATATTTTATTATAGCGTATCTGCATTACGGCGAAGTATTATGTTTTCTTTTAACAGTTGTTTTGTGTCATAGTTATACCTGCATTTATTTTAGCTTCTCGTTGTATCCCTCATATTGCGGGGTAAGCGGAGGGAACCTGGGAACCTAGTGTTAAGATTAAGGAACTTCCGTTCCTTACTTTCGGCCAAATTCTGGAGGCATTGCGTATTGAGTGGCCGAACTCCACATCGCGCTTTGCCTCGTTTTCAGAGCGCTTGAGTGAAGATTAAGCCCACATCCATTGTTTTTTAAGTCGGACACCATTGCGATCATATACCCGGAGATCTTTAGCTCTAAAATAAAAAATATCTCCAGTGACGAACTGACAAAGCTCGGCGTTGAGTTCCGCCGGTCAACAAGTAATTTATCTAAAACTGGGCGGAGGGTGGGGAACGGAGTGTCTTACAACTGTGTCCACTCTGCCTTCCTTGGTATATCCGGGCCGCGTAAAGCTAATAAAAGAACAGAAAACGAAAACAAAAGAACTTTATACCACACACAAAACAACTCTATCATTTGCTACTACAGTTTAAAAAAAACAACATTTAATATAAATACTGATTAATAATTGATAGAAACCTACAGTTCAAACTTTGCGTGATGACAACTTATACATGTTTAATAGGAACGCGCCCACACTCGATTTTTTTATTATTTTATAGGCCAAATTATAAAAGTCACACAGTATTTAGTGCAATAGGTCGATGGCGATTCGATCGATTAACACGGAAATAGAAGCCGACAGTTAGTTTTACTATTGACCCAAATACGCTTGTGTTGTCATTCCGTATTAAATTACGTCTTATCATGTGTTACCGTGTATGGTATCCTCGTGATAGTGAAAGTGGGAGTTTTGGTGTTTCAGGATTTCAATTTTAATTATGGCGGAGGAGTTCAACGCCGCTCAAGCAGCGGCGTTGACTTCCACGTCTTATAGTGTCTCGAATTCAGGCGGGAACCAAAGAACAGAGTACTTTGACACTAGATTCTCTCTGCCTCCTCTGCTATACTTGAAGGTATAAAACTTGGAGGTATAAAAAAATAAGATTCCATATATATTATTCAGCACTAGTAACTTGGAGAATATTTGGCAGTTGGTAAACGATAGTTGTTAGTTTTTTGCCTGGAGAATGGTCGTTTTTAAATAGCTTTTGATTTTCAGATTGTTTAAAATAACATATATTTATTATGTCAACAGCGACCCCCTTTTTTACATTTTATTGAAAGAATTTTCAAATATTCTCTTAAAAATTTGCTATAAGAGGATTATTTATAGTGTTAACATATAAAATCATTAGTCTTTTTAGTCTATGAATGATTTTGATCTTACAGACAAATTATCTAAATAGTTTTGTAGGAATTTCTAGAGTGCACGAAACTATTATGTACTATAAAATGCCATATAGTTAACCCAAAAAAAAAATATATTTAATATGTATCATTTATCACGACTCATTGAACCCGTAACTAGTCACCACTTAAATGTATCCATCAGCCTTATTTACACAAAACTCAGAAAAAAAACACATAATTAAAAACATTGCTAAAATTCTTTGGAGTCACATTATATTTACCATAACACTGAAACGTTTACTGACACATGTAAAATTAGGTTAGCGAAATTAAGGCGTTACGCTTAAATCGTCCCTGGGGGTCCTTAATGGCGAATTTTATTCAAAGTTCACGAGCCTCTTAATGCTCTCATTTGAAGGGACAAGTGGTACTAATCATAACTTTACGCTCGACCCGCTATTTGGTACACGAAAAACAAGTCACTGCCCTACTTTAATCAGAGTGTTCGTTTTTTTTAATGTACTATATATTACTATATTTTGTTCTATATTGTTGTTTTTAGATTTTTTGTGTTGTTATTAGGTTAATTATTCATAATCTTGAGATTTTTTCTAACTAATACATTAAAAGAAAATTATTGTATTTCAACTATATGACTACTACTATAATTAAATTACAAAATAATCTGCTTTACAATATCCTTTTCTTATGAATGAACGATCTTGTCTTACTAATATTCTGAATGTTAAAATTTTGTGAGGATGGGTGTTTGTTCCTTTTTCAGGTTAATATTGAAAAGAATTAGATGAAACGTTACAGCAACATAGCTGATACATCAGAATAACATATAGGCTACAATTTATGTAAAAAAAAATTGTATAATTTGGCTATAATATAACAATAAGCTTAAGCTTAAGGGCGAAACCACTTGGCGTCTAGCTATCAGACATAATATCATATTTCTAAATATATACTAATTTTGAGTCTAAATCATCAAAAGCTAAAGCTAAACCAAACAGAACATACAGTAATGTTTACCTACATTGAATATTCAAAGTCATGATTCAAATGTTTTCAACAATCCGTACGTTACGTAGATATTCAGGAGGCCATTAGTAGTTCTGGCTTCCTGAATACCTAAATACTACTACAGGCAGCTTATAGTCACGGGGTGTATCGGCCACATGAATAATGATTTTGTATAAGAATTTAAAAAAAAAAAAAATTAATGTTTATGATTTTTTAGTGTTTAGCTTAGAGACGGCGTGTAGAAAAGTAGAATTAAAGACCATCCTTTCTACTACTAGAATGAAAAATGAAACAATTCTAATAATATATAAATATTTGAATTATATATAAGTAATCGATATCGAGGCCGGTCGTGGCGCAGCGGCACGAGGTGTGACTGCAAAATCGACTGGTTGTGGGTTCGATCCCCACTCGAGGAGATGAAATATTTACTTAAATTTATATTTCCATTTCTTCGCTCTGGTGTCGAGGTTAAGCGCGGCGTTGAGTTCTGCCCCCACTCAACACGCAATGCCAGAATTCGGCAGAAAGTGGGGAACGGAGTGTCTTAACACTAGGTTCCCTCTGCCTACCCTACTGTGTGCGGGATACAGCGTGAAGCTGATTTAATTTTTTTTTATATATAAATAATTGAGGCCATTCGTCACGCAGGGGTACGAAGTGTGACTATACAAAAATAATATCGACTGGTTGTGGCTTCGATCCCCACTCGAGGGAACGAAATATTTATTTAAATTTATATTTTCATTTCTTCGCTTAGGTGTCGAGGCAAAGGGCGGCGTTGGGTGCTACTTAACACGCAATGCCTCCAGAATTCGGTGGATAGTCTCTTAACACTAGGTTCCCTCTGCTTACCCTGCTGTGTGCGGGATTCAGCGTGACGCTGATAAAAATATATAAATATGGAACCAAGGCCTATCATACTATGCAATAATTGACTTTTCAATATTTGCGCAATAAAATCCTTTATATTTTTTATTCATAACTCTTCAAATTTTGATGAAAGTCAATAAGTGACAGTTATATATTGGTATTATACATACATAAATTATCAAACAAAGAAGGCTGTTAGTCAGTATTATATATAGCCTATATCATAGACTGTGAAATTTCTAATAGAATTGAGTAATTAAACGACTAGACTTAGAAATGCATTTTCGAATTCTTGCATTATAATTGCACCTTTCCGCTGAATTCTTAAAGCATTGCGTGTTGAGTGGCGGAACTCAACGCCGCGCACACCACTCTAATAAGGTTTCTAACAAAGATAAATAGAACGTGTAGCTAAAAAAAATAACCGTAAGTAAACTTTCATGTAGGTCTATGTGAATTAGACCTCTTAATTGGAAAAGAGACGGATCTAAATGAGATTATCTCAAAGGTGTACAGTGCGTATGAAAAACATTAATCTTTTTTGCTAAAAAGCTTTGGGAATATCTAAGTTTCTAAGCCTCTCATTTGTTATGCTCTTAGATTTAGTAATTAGTATTATCTTTAGTGGATATTTTTTTACAAATTATTAAAGTGAATAATATATATTTTTTATAATTATAAATAGTTGGTACATTCAGGTGTCTCTCTCCTTCTTTCTCCACTATCATCGATACTATGTACTCTGAGGTAAGTTAAAATCCAATCTCTTCCTGTCTCTCTAATCACAGCATTATATTTCTTTTTTATTGCTAAATATATGTTTATAATTTAAAGATTGTATCTTATTATACAAGTGGGGAATGGAGTGTCGCAACGCTAAGTTTCCTCTGTCTTTCCTTCTGTGTGCGGGATACAGCGTGAAGCTGAGAAACAAATAACAGCTTTGAAATTTATTAAAACTTCTGCAATAGAAAATATTATTACTTAAAAACTATTAATAATAACTTCTTTCCATTCATTTATACAATTTATATTTTAAAATATATTTGAGTGTTTCAGTTAAAACAACTACTATCCGCTCACTGCCATTATTTACTTCCGTCACATTCAATGAGGGCAGATTCAACAAGTGTTTCGTAATTATTCCCAGCACGGCATTTAAGAAGGAATTGTTTTATTTTGAAACGATATCGGAATATTTCAAATTGTTTCATAAAAAATTGTGAAAATTCTTACTTAGGTTTATATTATATTTCATGTTGATATAATATGATAATAGCAATATGTTTTTAGTAAGTCGTGGCGCAAAGGCACTGAGTGTGATTGTAAAATCAACTGGTTGTGGGTTCGATCCCCACCCGAGGAGATAAAATATTTACTTATATTTATATTTTCATGTCTTCGCTCTGGTGTCGAGGCAAAGTGCGGCGTTGAGTTCAGCCACTCAACACGCAATGCCTCCAGAACTCGGCGGAAAGTGGGGAACGGTGTGACTTAACACTAAGTTCCCCCAGCCCACTCTGCTGTGTGCGGGATACAGTGTGAAGCTGATTTAATTTGATTTTTTTTAAGTAAATTTGTTCTATATACATATTTTAACTTTTGATATTTGGAGACATTGCGTGTTGAGTAGTGGAAATCAACAACGGGCATTTGCGTTGACACCAGAGCGAAGAAATGAAAATACTAATAAATAATGTTTCATTCCTCCGAGTGGGGATCAATCTCACAAGCATCGCGTTACAGTTACACTATTGTGCTTCTACGCTACGATAGCCTAAAAAAAATCGGTGGAAAGTGGGGAAAGGAGAGTTAAGGACACTGGGTTCCCCCTGCCTACCCTGCTATATGTGGGATACAGCGTGAAGATGGTTGAATTTTGGATTAGTTTAATTGGTCCAGTTATGAAAATATAATTTCATCAACCAAAACACCATTTCCAAAGAGAAAGCGGAGGACAGAGAATGTTATCACTAATTTATCTACTTACATAGGGTAATAGCGAGATATTTGTAAATAAAAAAAAACATAAGATGAGACCATCGTGGCACAGGGGCACAAGCGCGTGACTGTTAAGGCGACAGTTGTAATTCGATTCCCACTCGAAGAACTGAAATATTTAATATGTTCATTTTATCGCTCTAGTAATGAGGCAAAGCGCGGCGTTGAGTTTAGCCACTCAACACATAATGCCTCAAGAATTCGGCAAAAATTGTCTAAACCATTATCTCAATGGGAACCTAATGTCTTAACACTAGATTCCCATGGTCTCTATACTTACTCTGCTATGTGCGGGAAACAGCGTGAAGCTAAAAAAACCTTATATTTCATCTACATGAAAAATATTCGTATAAATCTTTTGCACGTGTAATGTCATAACGGCACGTGTTCCCATAACCTACCTACATATATGTATATATTTCGATGGTTGGCAATTAAAAGAGCGTATTGGTAACTCACCCCGTTTCGACTGATCGCTCTTAGATTAATAGCTATGTTAGTACTTTAATCGATTAAAATAACTAGTCAACCTAATTATATTAATTGAATTTAATTATATAAATTTATCTTAACGGACTTAATTAGGCCAGCCGTGGCGCAGGGGCACAAAGTGTGACCGTAAAACAGACTGGTTGTGGGTCCGATCCCCACTTGAGGAGATGAAATATTTATTTAAATTTATATTTCCATTTCTTCGCTCTGGTGTCGAGGCAAAGCGCGGCGTTCTGCCACTCAACACGCAATGCGTCCAGAATTCGGCAGAAAGTGGCAAACGGAGTATCTTAATACTAGGTTACCATAGGTAACATAGGTAACCCTCTGCCTACCCTGCTGTGTACGGGATACAGCGTGAAGCTGATTCAAAATATCATATGTTAAAAAAACAATATAAAATGTATAGTTCATTTTATATAAAACGAGTTCATATTCCAGCAAACTTAAGTTTTGTGAACTTTTTTAACTTGTACTTCTAGTTGACCTACAGTTCTGAAAATGAGCCTCGGTGGGCAACTTTCTCACGGGACTCACACTTGACTGTTTTTTAGATTACCTATCTCATAAGATTCAGATCAGATCAAATTATATCTAACACTAGCTTAGTAAGTAAGTTTACTGTTAATTTTAAACATTTTTTTATTTAGAAAAATCTATTGTTACATTTAAGGATAAACACTTTTTCTAAGCTCTACAGTAGAGTTAACAGAAAATATAAGAGGCAACTTTTCCGTTGCCCTTTTAAAAAATAATTTAATGTTAAGCTGATTCTTTATTTAAATAAATATAATAAACAAGTTTTAATTTGGCTGCAACTGAGAGTTGTGTCTATAGCCTTCCTTAATAAATCGATCGATATTCAGATCCAGTTGATGAAGTTAGCGTGTTGAATCAATTACCTCTTCCACTTCACAATATTTTTATGTATAATATATTGGTAGATTTTTTTATTAGCTTTAAGCTGTATCTCGCACATAGAAGGGTGGACAGAGGGAACCTGGGAACCTAATGTTGAGACTCTCCGTTCCCATTAAGACACTTCCGTTCTCCACTTTCCGCTCTTTTCTGGTGGCATTGCGTGTTAAGGGGTGGAACTAAACGCCACGCTTTGCTTCATTATAAGAACGATGAAACGGAAATATTAAATATATTGAGACCAGTCGTGGCGCAGTGGCACAAAGCGTGACTGTAACCGACTGGTTGTGGGTTCGATCCCCACTCGAGGAGATGAAATATTTACTTAAATTTATATTTCTATTTCTTCGCTCTGGTTCGAGGACAAGCGCGGCGTTGAGTTCTGCCACTCAACACACAATGCTTCCAGAATTCGGTAGAAAGTGGGGAACGGAGTGTCTTAACACTAGGTTCCCTCTGCCTACCCTGCAGTGTGCGGGATACAGCGTGAAGCTGATTTTTTTAAAATATATATTTCATTTTCTTCAGTGGGAATTGAACTCACAATCTTTTGTGTTTACAGTTGACGCTTATGCACCTACCCCACGACTAGCCCATATATCATAAAACATTTTAAATATTTATTTAACTTTAACTATTCTAGGTCACATTATCCAATTCAAAAACAATATTGACTTGTTTATTGCTTGCTTAACACCGTGTAGAACGCTCCAGTAGGTAAATGGCTTTGTTAGCGTTTTGTTTGGACACTATCCCCCTGGGCTGCTCTCGAGTTTTACATGTAGCCGATGAATTCGAATTGCAGTCTATTTTTTATGTGTTTTTTAGTTATTTTGTATCGACGAACTTAGTGACATAATGGTCACTGTTGGTTTCAATATTGAATATTAATACATTTTTGATGTTGTTTTTGTTGTTGTCCCATACATATTTAGTTTGTTATCTTCTTTCTATTTATTATAATAATATTATATGAAATAATTTAAATAGTAATGATGTTTGTTTATTTATTTTATTATTTTAGTTTCACGCTATATCCCGCAAATATATAATAAAAATAATAATAATAGCCTCTTCGCCTATTGGTATTATATATAGATAGCAGCGTTAAGATACTCCTTTTCTCAATTTTCTCAACATTCAAACACACGAAGTTGTGTGAATAAGTTATATTGCAAATATAGCGCCGCGCTACAGAGTAAATAAAAATAATTCACTTTCCAGAGTGGAAATCGAAGCCACAATCTATCACGTTTACAGTCATACGCTTGTACCACTGCGCCACCACAGCCTCATTTAAATTATTAGCATTTTTTTACAATATTTTACTACTAACTCAGTAAGATGAACAAGATTACTCTAATATTGATTTTGATTCACAATGGCTATATTTCTGTTCCGACGTTCAAGCGGTTCGGTGAGTTAATTAGTTAGTTAGTAGGTACTTGTTCACTGACAGCGAGTCGTGCTGATTAGATTGTCATAATAATTCCTTTAATATAAAATACTTTGGTTCAAGTCAATATTATTAAATATAAGCTGTAATAAAATCATAATCAAAGTCGATATGTTGTTGGTTCAATTCTCACACGAGGAAATTAAATGTTTAATATTTTCATGTCCTCTCCCTCTGGTAAAGGGGTCCAGCGCGGCGTTGAGTTCCGGTATGTAATATTTAATGTAGCCAGTATTTAAATCATCCGGGTAGAAAGACAACAAAACACTCCGTTTCCGCTAAATTCTGGCGGCGTGTTGAGTAGCGGAACTCTACGACGTGCTTTGCTTCGTTACTAGAGCGATAAAATGAAAATACCTATTAATTATTTCATTTCTCGAGTGAGAATCGAATCCACAACGGTCACACGCTTGTGCTCCTGCGTCTTAACTGGGCTCAAATTACTATATTTTCATATTTATTATTATCAATCATCTCTATAGGACATACGTAAAAAAAATCAAATAAACTGTATAATATTATTATACTATTTGGGAGAAATTTCAAGCTGATGTAATATTCAAATATATTTTTAAATTAAATTAAATCAGCTTCTCGCTGTATCCCGCACACAGCAGGGTAGGCAGAGGGAACCTTGTGTTAAGACACTCCGTTCCCCACTTTCTGCCGAATTTTGGAGGCATTGCGTGTTGAGTAGCAGAACTCAACGCCGCGCTTAACCTCGACACCAGAGCGAAGAAATGGAAATATAAATTTAATTAAATTTTCATCTCCTCGAGTGGGGATCGAACCCACAACCAGTCGGTTTTGCAGTCACCCCTCGTGCCGCTGCGCCACGACTGGCCTCAAATTGACGTTTTATAAATTGTACTCAAAACAATATTTTACAGCCATATTTATATATTTCTTAACTGCTTACTCGCTTTCGCGTATAATAAATTTATGCTCTCACTCAACATTGCTACTTGAAAGTAAGAACTTTTTAAAATATTCCTCGTTAAATAGTCTTAGGGACTTTATGACTTTGCATTTCATATCAATAATTAATTTTGTAGTCCATTAGAAATTTAAATTAGTCGTGGGTTATAATTGTCTTTTAATATTATTCATTTTGCTGAAGAGGGTATCCAAGTGACAACTTTTTCTTGGTGGAAGTTTTATTAATTCATATGGCAACATTTAATTTGCAGCTTAAGTTTATAAGATTTAAAATATTTTTTAAATATACTATATAAGATGCATATACTAACTAAAGAAAATTAATAATAGATACAGCTACACTCATACAAGAATTACATAAACAGATATTTGTTTCGGCTTCACGCTGTTCTCGTGTCCATTTTCCTTTGGAATTTGAGACACTTTGTGTTGATTTAATACCGCACTTTGTCTACCAGAGCCAGTTGACTATCAGATGTCGCCGTCCTACTTTCTGTTCTATGACTGCTCAATCTCAAATGTATATATGTATGTATATATACATACATGTACATTTGAGTGTGTCGTAGCGCAGTGGCTCAAGTGCGCGACTGTACATGCCACGGCTGGGTTCTTCTGGGTTCAATTCCCACTTGGGGTAATTAAATATTAAATATTTTCATTTCCTCATTCTGTTAACGAGGCAAAGTGCAGCGTTGAGATCCGCCACTTTACACGCAATACTTTAAGAATTCGGAGAAAAGTGGGGCACTAAAGTGTTTAATGGGAAATGGTCCTTCTGCTACCTTGCTAATTGCAGGATACAGCGTGATTTTGAAAAATATATACCCACCCAAATATTAAGCTATATTGTTAAAGCTGATTTAACTCTTAAAATACATTTTATTTTGCACTGCAGGGAGGTAGAGTGTGAAACAAAAAAAATTGTAGGCTATTACATAAAAAAATATTCTTAATATTTTAATTTCTGAAAAGTCGTAATGCTAAAATAATTTCGAATAAATAGAACCATTTACATATTTCTTTCACGGAAAAAATCATTTCCTTAATTAGAATTGAGAGAGACGAATTGACCCCTGGGATTGATTCTGAAATGTTCATATATTTATAAAAAGAAAAGAAATAAATGATTGATTGCTTGAAATGAACTGTTGAAAGCAATTACATTCATTAATAAAAATGAATATAATATTTAAAAAATATGTAAAATTAAAAAGTTATTTCTTTAGTTATGAGGTTTCTGATCCGACCGTGCCAATCAAGATTAAATACAATGATCTCATCACACTTTATAAGGAAGTTCTTTTATATTTTAGCTTGAAACAAATAAAAAATTCGTTTAATATTTCTGTTTTTTTCAAGTTTATATTAAAAGAATAATAAGATAAAATGTTTTTTTTTATATAATAAAAATTAAGAATAAATAATAAAAATTAAGAATATATAATAAAAATTAACAAATGAGGCCAGTCGTGGCGCAGCGGCACAAAGTGTGATATAAAACCGACTGATTGTGGGTTCGATCCCCACTCGAGGAGATGAAATATTTACTTAAATTTATATTTCCATTTCTTCGCTCTGGTGTTTAGGCTAAGCGCGGCATTGAGTTCTGCCACTCAACGGCTGCAGATTTCGCCAGAAAGTGGGGAAGTGGGAGAGTGTCTTAATATAAGGTTCCCTCTGCCTACCCTGCAGTGTGCGGGATACAGCGTGAAGCTGATGTTATTTTTTAAGAAAAGTGGGATTTCAACGTTAGGCTAGTTCCAAAGACATACATGTTCAAATCCCAAAAAATCAAATTTCATACGTTTCTTACAAAATAAAGATATTTTTGCCAAAATCTTTGTTTTAAATAAAAAAAATAATAAAATTTTAAGTAATGTGTACTTTTAATCCTAATATATATAACATAGTTATAAACACGTCTTAAGTTTCAATTTCTAAAGCGAAGTGTAAATCTAAGTAAGTATTCACACATGAGATGACTTCACATTACTTAGATATTAGAGCTTACGTGGAGTCGTGAACAAGCTTTAAGTGTTCGTGTATTGATTTAAACGCAAATAGTTCTATTATAATTTATAGCCTTCTCTTCGATAAATAGATAATCTAAAACAGAAAAATATCTTTTCAGATGAGTTAATATAATAGAAGACTTACCTCGGTTTCTTTGAGTGGAGTCGAACCTACAATCATCTCGTTGACAGCGATGTGACTAGGCGATAAGACACTACGCTACAACAACCACAGACGATCATATTGTTTTGGCGACAGAATAGTACTAATAAACAAACAATAAGAAAAAGTTACTATCAAATTTATGTTTATTTAGATTTATCAATAATAAAAAAGGCTGCAATAAAAAAGCTTGTTCGAAATGGAAATTGAGTGCTACACAAGTCACATCTTCGTTACGACGCGATTCAATCACTACCGACGGGGCTTTATATTGTTAGTATTAAATAGAAATTTTATGCCAATTTGAATAGAGCTTATTCACTATTGAATCTTAAATAACATTACTACTTTTGTGAGTAATAAGAGTAAGCCTGTATATGGTTTTGAGTTCCTATGTGTTTTATTTTATATAATGGAATTTTGTTTAGTATTTTTTTTTGCTTTACGCTGTATGCCGCATATAGCAAGGTAGGCATAAGGCACCTGGGAATCTAGTGTTAAGACACTCCATTCCCACGAAAATATTTAATATTTCAATTCCCCTAGTAGAACCCACAATCATGGCGCTAACAGTCACTCGCTTGTGCCTCTACATATTCCTCATTTAATAATTCGAAGTACAACCTATACATATATTTGTCATATTCCCCATACTACATTTTTATAAATATATTACCTTCCTGTGTTAATTACACTTGAATTTTCTCTGAAAGCATGATAATATATGTTACTATATTGCTTTCTACGTATAAGGCTATGGCTATGATGACTTTATATACTTACTAGCGATTAAACAAAAGTTTCATCTAAATCCGTTTAGTAGTTTTTGTGTGGATAACATATCCATCCTTACAAACTTTCACATTTATAATATTAGTAGGATTGATTCATACAATAATAAAAAATATTCAGTTTTCGTACCTAAAAAATATAGAGCTCCTATTCAATCCACTTCGAACGATCCCATCACAAAATCCAATAGAACCAATCAATAGCCAACATTACATTACATCAAGTAAAATGAACTAAAACATTTAGTCCTTTCAGACCTTCCATTCACAGGAAGAAACAAATATTCCAATCACGAAACGGAAAAGTTGGAAAATCCTTTCACATTGTCCTTTGAAACTGTTATTACTTAATTCTTTCATACTGACCTGTATGGCTACACGTATCACGATTGTTGGAAGCCAATTGAGCCCAAATCATTATAGCTGTTCGACTTCAATTTTAGTATCAGAACGTAGAAAACATTACTCATAATAAGGTTCTATTGGGGTCAATCGATTATATATCTAAGTAGCAGCCCACACCGGCTTCGCCCGCTTAAACTTATTGTTATTACAAGCTTTTATTTAGTTTGTATGTATCTTTATTATCCGTAACAATGCAATCATATAAATTTAATTTTGTTGTCAATCCAATAAGGGTGCCGTAACAAAATGGCGGCGTACATATTTCAAAACAACCCACCCAATATGGGCATCTAATGAAAGGGCTTAATTTGTAGAATACAATATATTATGAAAAAACTCCAATCCAAGATGGCTGCCAACACAAAATGGCAGATTAGTTTTTTTTTGCACAACTGACCCAATATGAGTATCAAATGAAAAGGCTTAACTTGTAGAATATAACACGGCGGATTAGGTACTTATTTTTGTTCACCAATCCAATATAGTATCAAATGATAGATGGGCGAATTTTATGTCAATAGCCGGTAATTAAGTGACACAACCCCATCGAATTTGAGCTCGTATTATTCGTATTTTATTTATTTCGCTACATAATAGAAAAACACAAAACTACAAAGTTAATACAAAATCAAAAAAATAAAATAATTAAAAACAAGCGGTTATTACTAGTTAATAAAAACGGGAGTATTGAATAAAAACAGTATTTAAATTTCACATAACACGGCGCCTTGTTAGTTTGAGCTCACCGAGTTTATCTTTACCCACTTATGAATAATAACAATTTAAAGATCTTAAGCCTTGAGAACTCCTCATTTCTACAATTTTCCTGAAATTAAATGTAATTTTGTTAAATATTTTCGTTCTTACTCCCAGACGGGTTTTGAGTAATTTCACTTAATTTTCGCAATTGCCCGATGTAAAGGTACGTTAGAGTTGATAAATGAGAACCTTTTTAAAATTATATAGTAGTAAAGAGGAAGGAGTGTAACATAATATAAAGATGTTTTAATATATAAATAAATTTTGTAGATCAATTTTGTTTTGAGGCCAATAATGGAGATAGATTGTGGGTTCATATTGATTTAATACTGAAACGAATTGTTATTATAAGAAAATGTAAAAAATAAAAATAAATTAAATTAGCTTCACGCTGTATCCCGCACACAGCAGGGTAGGCAGAGGGAACCTAGTGTTAAGACACTCCGTTCCCCACTTTCTGCCGAATTCTGGAGGCATTGCGTGTTGAGTGGCAGAACTCAACGCCGCGCTTAACCTCGACACCAGAGCGAAGAAATGGAAATATAAATTTAAGTAAATATTTCATCTCCTCGAGTGGGGATCGAACCCACAACCAGTCGGTTTTGCAGTCACACCTCGTGCCGCTGCGCCACGACCGGCCTCATAAGAAAATGTAATTTTAAACAATATATATAAGTATATAAGTGTGCAACAGTGTTTAGATAGTAATATATTTAATTAGAATAGCATAAAAATATACTCGTAGTTCTACATATTATTTATTTTACTAGTAGAAATAATATAAGAAAAACAAGGATTTTTAAATTTGTTTTATTAAGACAAGTTAAGACTTTGTCAATTCTTTTAAACATGTATCCTTTAAATAGAGGAACAATCAAAAGTTTATTAACGCTAATATTGGTTGATTTGATCTTTCCTAAAACATTAGGTCTATCATTAACTTTTTAAAAAAATAGCTAAATAACCTTAAGAAGTTTTTTAAACTATTTTTTAAAGTTAATCCACACTTAGGAAAGAAAAATAAATACTTATTTAGAAAACGTATAAAAATTTGAATGTAGCGCGTAGTAAAGCGCGTAATAATTTGAACGTAGCGTAGGCGCGGGTTCGAGTCCCGCTACGTTCAAATTTTTATACGTTTTCTAAATAAGTATTAACCTTACAAAGATTTAAATGTATCGCTTAACAATGTCAAAACATGCATACCTGAAGTTCACAGGCTATTTAGTACAAAGCGACATAGCCTTAACTTCTCACGACTGTTTGCATCAAACACATTCCACGCATTCGACGACGACTACGAGTTGAATTTAATCATGTTAAATTTAAATGGAATTTAATTTCATGTAATCGAGTACGAGAACTGTTTTCTAATTTCACTTCGTCTGAACTTTGAGTCCTATTGGCTTTGAATTTCATGAACTTCAAAGTTAATATGGTTTAAAGTTCACTTGATATAAATAAAAGGATGTAATTGAAATGTTATGATAGATCAATTTTATTCTAAAAGTTTTTGGCATTTTCAAATAAAATTGGTTTATCAGAACAAGTTTTTAGTTAAAAGTTTAACGAAAGTTTTATGCTAAAATAATAGGTGAAGTCATTGTTTATTTTTTTAATTATTTAATTTGTTTAGTCCAATAGCAAATAATAAAAATAAATATTTCATTGGTAGGATTCGAATCCACAACCATAGCGTATTCATTGCTTGAATGCTCTACTGCGCAACCATAACATTGAAGCGATAATTTTATTAATCTCCGTTGCCTATAAACATTTTTTAGCTTCGTGCCGTATCCCGCACATAGCAGGATAGACAGAAAAAACTAAATAACTAGTGTAAAATCACTCCGTTCCCATTAAGACACTTCTTTTCCCCACTTTCCATCAAAATTCTTAAGGCATTGCCTATTGAGTGAAGGAACTCAAAACCGCCTATAAACATTTACAAATGAAACTCTCCTAAGTAGTAATACACTTGTAAATCCGCCCAACTAAATATGGCATTAACGCACTGAGCCGGTATTAGGAAGCACTACGTAGTAATCGGTTTAAATAATCGATTTTATTACTATTACCATGTATATTCTTTTAATTGTCCATCCGATATAAGACGAGGAAGAATTTTTTTTAGGTATTTATTGCTGTTTTTGTGCAGTGAAGCGAAAGACACTATAAATTATTTTTCCTTTCGTTTTAATAATAAAAACACTGGTTACATTGATCATTTGATCATTTTATTTACAAGATTTTCTGACTTCATACCATCACGTATAAAAAAGACATTAAAAATTTTGGTGTGAATAAATGAATTTTATAAATATTTTTGTTACTATTTTAATGATTTAACTTAAGTTATTACCTTTTATATTTTGTACTTCTCATGTCCCAATCTTAAAATTAGTACGGAGTCCTCGGTAGACAACGCTGACTCGCGGCTGGCCGTTTCTTATTAGTAATTATTTCATACCAGAATACAATCCAATCCAAATAAGTTTCATAAATATATATTATATAGATAATAGATATTATAATTTTTTTATAATTAAAAGTTTCTAAACAAGCGTCGTATAGTTTCTTCTAAGCATACTTCATCATTTTAGTAAATGGAAATTTTAAGTGTTATAAGATAATAAGAAAATAATATATAATAAAATTATATTTTTTCTACAAATAAAACATTCAATATCGTAATATATTACCTTAAACCTTAAACGTTCATAAGAATTCAATATAGAAGTTGTATAAGCTAAAGTAACTTGATGAAGGGAGACCGCTATAAGTTGACTAACCCGCGGAAAACTACTTTGAGAAATTGACCTTTGCGAATGTATGAAGCTTCACTGTAAAGATATAATAACGTATAAAATATATTAAGAAAATATTAAGTGTATGCTGCAGATACTGTAATGTATGCAACGGATATTGTATTTAATAATGTATATGCAGAACTCTACGGTAGAGTTTAACTTTAGCAATGAAAAAGCGAAATAACCCGTTTAATAGAGGCCAGTTGTGGCGCAGGAGCACGAGTGTGTAAGTGGGTTCAATCCCCACTCGAGGGAATGAAATATCTATTTAAATTTATATTTTAATTTATTCGCTCTTATGTCGAGGAAAGCAGAGTGTTGAGTTCTGCCATTCAACACGCAATACCTTCAGAATTTGGCAGAAAATGAGGAATACAGTGTCTTAACACTAGGTTCTCTCTGCCTACTCTCTGAAGCAGAAAAAATAGAGAATTAAAAATTTACTTCATTATATATTATTATATTGAAGTTTTGTGGGGATCTATAACTATTATATTACGATATTTGACATTCGATGCGCTATTGTACGTTCCTTTGTTTTCTATAAGAAAGTATATTCAACCGCAACGACTCCATTCCGGTCGAATTCTTTTGTTTTTGAATAGATTAAATACGAATACATATAATAAATTAATAAATAAAATATTATTTAATAATATTATTTACGTATTTATGTACCTATATTGCGTTAAATATTATTTGTAGTGATAAATAAATTGGAATATTGTAATGTGAAATTATTATATAAATGTCATATAATATCCAGCCAGTTCTATGGTGCTTTAAATCTTACTTATTTTTTTAGTTTGTTGCCTATTCTTAATTTTTTGTTGTAGAGGTTTCTAACAAGACTTCTACAATTCTAGACTCTGTACTACTGTTGTAGAAAAAAAAATTGAATATTTGCTTAATAATCGAGTTTCCACATACAACACACAATACCTCCAAAATTTGGCGGAAGCTGAAAGTGGAGAACGGTAGTGTCTTAATAGGAACGGAGTGTGCACTTGGTTTCCAAGTTTCCTCTACCTACTCTATTATGTGCGGGATACAGGTGAGGCTAAAAAAATATTTAATAATTTTAAATAAAAGCTTTATTCTAAAAATCCAGACAGCGTAATTAATTCTTAGTTGCTCAGCTATTATCTCGTTACTGCTTTTTCCGCATTTATTCCAATTGTAACGATCCATATCAGAACTAAAATGTGTAAGTAAATTGAAAATAATAATAATTCATAAAAAATATTATAAATACAATTTAGAACATTATTTAATTTATAGATTAAGAAAAATACAATCTTAAAAATAATCGTTTAGTTCAGTTCTTTAATTACGCGTTCCGTTCACAAGTAATATTAAAGTGAAGTAATATACCGTAGGTAAAATACGCAGATATAAAATATATTTATTAAAAATAATTTAATAATTATATTTAAATATTATGTATTATAATTTAAAGTAAATAATAACATAATTAATATTTCAATTATTGCAAAATATCATGTTGGCTGAATAAACTACTGTCAACGTCAAAGTCAGGGATAGGAAAGAAAGAGAAGGGAGATGGCGGACGCGTCTGGTGAAGGATAGTTATCAAAAATATTTAGAGAAGTTTTAATTTATAATTAATATATATTTAGTTACATCTTATATGTAAAAAATATGTTAGTACATGTAATAGTGATATAAATATTCGAGGCTGGTAAGATAAGCTATAAGTGCTTTCACTATTTACGATTGCTTGTTTTGGAATACTTCGTCGGTAAGTTTTTGATAGCTTATTATTAAAACAAAGAAGAGTAATATTAATGCACGTAATGCCGTCAATATCCAGAGATAATTGTTATTTATTTAGTAAATGGAAATAAATACATGAATATGATTTTATGAGGTATGTAAAATTACAATTATATTAATGTACTCAGAATACCTGCCGCCATCTTTGATTTTCGCATCCCATCCCATACACGCATCTTTAGATGCGTGTATCAGAATTGTGAAATACAGAATCAAATAGGTTTGGCGAATTATAATTACTTATAAATGTAATTTCTATATATATTAGTAAATATTTAACATGTTACTGTAAAAGGAAATATTAATATAATAGTATCATTTATAATATGATATAAAAGTGTTATATCAAAGTACATATTTACAATTTATAAATATTATATTATATAATATGAGTCTATTTAATGTCCTACAATAAAAGTAATCTGTCAAGATATTTAATTAATTATCATAAAGATATTATACAGTAACAAAATAATAACTATTTACTATTTATACGACTGTTAGAGTTCATTGACCCTATGGTTTACTAATAACTGATATTGGATTCACAACCGACTGCTGCTTGGTTTCGCTGGTACTAATATGCTTGTCTAGGTATATTGCTATGGCCTTTTATTGTTAAACTGCGATTGACGTTGTCTTGCGGTGCGCTTACGATGCATAAGCGATGCTTGTATGGTATTGGACATACATATATGTAAAACAGTTGCTACAATCGTTCTATAACTCGTATGATGAGTAAGTGTGTGGTGCTATTTTATGTCCTGGAACCCTGGTGTATGTTGTAGTGTGTCCGCCTATGAGTCTAACAACTTGTTTTAATGTAGAAAACAAATGAGACACGACTGTGGGGTGTGTGCCGTGAGTTTATTTAACATATCGNTATTTTGTACTTTTATACATTTTTGGAAACCCGACGTTTCGAACACTTTGCAGTAGTCCGTGGTCACGGGTAGACTGAGGTGGCATTCGTCTGTCAGTTGACATAATTATTATATCAAACTACCGCCAGTACGCGAGGCAATTAAGAAATCGTTGGTGGTATACAGCTTATTCGATGTAAAACCACGGTTCTTTTTATTATAATAAATGGAGGAAAACTGTGTTCTTTATTTTGTCATTAAAAACTTATTACATATTTTCTTCTTATACTACTAGAGAACCCTCTACATTAAATTTTGTGACCTGAGTCATTCATTTATACCGTAATTTTCGTAATGTAACTTACATCTTATAACTATCATATTAAGCCAGTCACTTTCCAAATGCAAACGATCACATATCATACTAATATTATAAATGTGAATGTACGTTTGTTTGGTACTTTCTCATGCCAAAAGCACTCAACCGATTATAATAAAACTTTGTGCACATATACACATCACTTACATCTTAATATTAGAGAGGACATATGACAAGAATATGCATTTTTTTTAAATATTATCCTTTCACTATAATATAAAAATAAATCTTTCGTTCTAGTTATAACAAAATTTTAAATATTAAGAAAAAATATTTCAGGACAAAAATATTCGAGGCCAGTCGTGGCGCAGCGGCACAAAGTGTGACTGTAAATCGACTGGTTGTGGGTTCGATCCCCACTCGAGGGGATGAAATATTTACTTAAATTTATATTTCCATTTCTTCGCTCATTTCTTCGCTCTGGTGTCGAGGCAAAGCGCGGCGTTGAGTTCTGCCACTCAACACGCAACGCCTCCAGAATTCGGCAGAAAGTGAGGAACGGAGTGTCTTAACACTAGGTTCCCTCTGCCTACCCTGCTGTATGCGGGATACAGCGTGAAGCTGATTTTTTTATTTCAAAATTAAAAGTTTATTTGCTTTTAACTTTTTTTTGAATAGAGATGAAGCGTGCGACGTGTCTATTCATGTCAAGTAGGGCTGTTTTATAGTCAAGTGGTATTAATCGATCTGGGCTTTAGTACGCCTGCATTACATCACAATTTGTGACTTCTATGTTAAAACTAGTCCTCAAAATATTTTTTGTTTTATTAAGTTTTTTACTTCTTATAAAGTTCTTCTCTTCTTTTCCAGTTTTTTATCATGATAAGATATGTTAATTTTTTTTTATCATCCCGTGGAATATCGCGTAAAACTCCATTTTAAAAGAAAAGTAGCTTAACTTCTTTACCTCATAGCATTATAGGGGTGTAGACGCTGTGTGATTATAATGTTTTTTTTTAAATATTATGTAATATAATTAATTCAGAAATACCGGACGAGGCCAACGTCATTGCGTCACAGGGGTACAAGCGTGTGATTGTAAACGCTACGGTTGTGGGTTCGATTCCTACTAGGCACACAGCAAAGGGAACCTAGTGTTAAGACAGTCCGTTCCCGACTTTCTGCCTAATTCTGAAGGCATTGCGTGTTCAGTGACAGAAATAGAAATATATTTTTTTAAGTAAACATTTCATCTCCTGGAGTGGGGATCGAACCCACAGCCAGTCGGTTACCAGTCACACTTTGTGCCACGACTGGCCTCAATAAAATATTTAATATTTTCTTATAATCACTCTGGTAATAAGACCAAGCGTGGATGTGCTTAACATGCGAAACCTCAAGCATTCGATGGAAAGTGGAGATTGAAAGTGTCTTAATGGGAATGTAGTGTTTTAACACTAGGTTACCTCTGCCTACACTGACAGGAGTTAGTTACAGCGTGAAGCTAAAAAAACATAATAAGAATACAAAATATACAGAAAATCGTAAGATAAATATCTTAGCGTATATTACAGATGAGTGATGGAAGAGAAGTTGTTGAAAATTATATGCGCTACATCGTGCAAGAGCGAGGCAACTCTTGATTACTTTATGAAAAGATAATCAGAGAAGGTATAGTAAATTTAAGGAAACAGACTCGTACTATATTAAAGCTAAATACAGTAATTTACTTTATAGCATAATCTGACATATTTCTCTAAACATCTTGATATACGAGTAGAGGTATTGGGCAAAAAACAAATCTGACACAGAAAAAAAAATCTTAATAGTTGTTTTCCTCATTCTTGTTACATACATTTTGATTCTATTTATAATCCAAGACTAATAGTAGGCCTTCGTGACGCAGTGGCACAAGCGTGTGACTGTATACGCGACAGTTGTGGGATCGATCGTCACTCAGTGGAATTAACTATTATTTATTAATATTTTTATTTCTTCGCTCTGACAAATACAAAGAAATGAAGAAGACTGAAGACAAAGCGCGACGTAGAGTTCCGGCACTCAACGAACTCATCGAATAAGTTTTATTTAAATAGAACAGGAAAAAACAACCTTCGACGTCTACTACAATTATTAATCGGATACATTATTACCTAGGTATATTAATAATGTTATTTAATGTATAATAATGGTTCAATATAATATTTTTTTTGTCTGACTACTCTTATAAGGACGCGGTGGTTATAATTTCGATTCCCTGTATGACTGCTAAGTGTGTAGGTGTTCAATATTCATTTAATTCTAACTATTCCGCTAATTATCTACAATGCTTGGGCTGTGATAGTAGCAAGTTCATATCACGCTGTATCTCGCATATAGCAGGTTAAGTAGAAGTAACCTGGGTACTTAATGTTAAGACACGCTGTTCCTCATTAAGATATTATATTTTCCACTCCGAACTTTGCGTCGAATTCTTGAGAAATTTCGTGCTGCGTAGCGGAATATAAATAATCATATATAATAATACAATATTTTATTACAAATATAATATATTACCTAAACAACCTTAGACCCTTTAAAATTTCAACATAACGATAATAATTGTTCGAGTTACGAATTTCTCGGATGGGTGAAACTAAGTAAATTTTGTTTTGTGTTAACCCGACGGATTAGGGGAGTTAAATTTATTGGCGCATTAACCTAAACTGCTTCGAGTTTCGCTATTTACTTAACAATTGTGAAAATTAATAATATATTTTAATTACAATAATGGTATACGAGGTGGTCGTGGTACAGTGGTTCTAGTGCACCACGATGGCGTCTAGCTGTAAATTTAAAATGTTCGATTCTTGTCAAATTGTTTAAATTTCACCGTTTTGATAAGTTAGAGAATAGCATTGATTATTGTCGTAAATCAAAATTATTAATGAAATGGTAAAAGATATAAAAAAGTAAATGTTTCACACTCACTATTTTGTTTTTTTATTCCAAATGAAAACTGAATAAAACACCCAGATAGCCCACGGTGACAAAATGTAAAAATATTGTAAAAATAGGAACAAGGGCGACGCGGTTTGTTCAAGGTAACTTGGTGTAATCCACAAGGTATTTTCGTGAAGGATATTTTTATAAGTAATATGTATACTTCCCAATATCCTACATACAAGTATATAAATATGCATGTATTATATATTGATACTTTAGTCGAATTTTATTTTTAAATTAGTGGCAACTTAATACTAAAAAATCTTGAATTTAAATACAACTCTACAAAACATTTGTGTTTTATTATTATTAATATCCATAATATTTTATTTTTTTAATTTTAAAAAGAACCAAGACTGATTTGACTATTTTGAAAACATTTTATATCATTTTCGAAATTTCGAAATTTTGTTAAAAGTAAAAATAGTGAAAAGTATCGAATAGAAAATAGTTAAGTACTCTTTTTTACTTTTACGCTATATCCCGCAAATAGCAGACTGGTAACCTAGTGTAAGGACACTTTCCTCCACTTTACGATGAATTACGTGAGGTATGTATTGCGTGTTGAGTGGCGGAGCACAACACTGCACTTTGCCTCTTTACTAGAGCCACGGAAATGGCAATATTAAATATTTCATTTCTTCGATTCAGAATCGAACCCACAACTGAGCCACGACTCTCCTTTGTACTTATTATGATATTTAAAGAAAACGTTATAGATATATTTGTAACTTTGTGATAGTTTGCTGAGTAAATATCCCCCTCCAGTCACGTTGCAGCGTCGCTATGTAAACTTAGCTTTATGCAAACTATTTTATTTCTGCTGAAACTCGTAGGTAGTAAAATAATGACCGAAATTTGAATATGCAGAGTCAGGTTTTCATAGCTTGAATTCCCCCTTAAAACTGTGTGCCTCTAAAATTCATTTAATCAAACAACACAACCTACTGTTTTTGTGCCTATTATAATTTTAAATTTGAATCGTGATTATACATATGTTGTCTATACATAAAAGTTAAATAAAATTATTTTATGTTTTTTAAACATTATTATTTGTTATTTTTTTTATTTAGTGTGTAGGCCACAAATTCTGCAAACGCCATAGTTGTGGGTTTCTTCCCCACTCCGAGGAATGAATTATTTTTATTTTCCCATTCCAGAAAGACAAAGTGGTGAAATAATACTCTTCTTCATTAATTGTTACTACATAAAATTATAGAAGTATAAATTAACTATACATGTATATTTTTAATACATATATATTGTATATATTTTAATAAATTATTGTAATTATTGTAGACTGCAGCATTTGCCGCTCTGGTATCTCTAGCCCGCTAAGGATACAATGTGATGCTAACAAAACAACCGAATTCAAAACCTTCTCTTTTTTGAAATCGGTTCAAAAATAATATTGTTTACTCTCCCTACTCTTATCCTCTCCTCCTTTACTTCCATTGTCTTAATATGTTCTATAAGAGATCTCTGTTTCAGCATTAAAGCCACCTCTTGTACATTTCAATTGTTATGTATTATATTGTTATTTTTTTATGGGTATACATTTAAGATTATTATTATTATATTTGTTCCAGAAGCGGCATGGCATGAGCGGCCGCGTGGGCGCGACATGCGGCGAGCGCCGCTCGCGCAGCACGCCGCCGTCGCTTTTGCGCTTTCTATACTCTTGCGGTTTGTTGATGCTGGTGAGTTGGATATTTTTTTTATATTTTGTTTATTTTATAGAGAAAGGAATCCTATTGTTAAGACACTCCGTTCCCATTTTCTGCCCAAGTTTTGCGATATTGCGTGTTGAGTGGCGAAACTCAACGCCACGCTTTGTTTTTAAAGGTTGCAATTTAAAATACAATCGTTGCGCTTACAGTCACCTATGCCGCTGCACTACGTTATCATTGTGTGTTCTGCTAGGAATATAATGTAAAGGAAAAAATAATCTAAAATTTGTACTTATCTGGTAGTTTACTTGCTGTTAGATTAGTTTAATTTTCAGTAACTATTAATTGAAAATATAATTTGTCGTGTCGCCAGTCTTCCAAAACACTCCTTTTATAGCCGCGCCTTGTATCAGTATATTGGGCCTTAGCGTTTTGAGTGACTGTCAGTATCGGAATCACCTAGAAAGCAAGGTCAAGTGGGCCTCAAAGCAACTGGAGGTCATCAGCAAACCGAGACAGTACTTCACCCCGAAACACCGATTGGCCCTGTATGCTGCCCAGGTTCGGCCTTATATGGAGTACTGTTCTCATCTCTGGGCTGTTGCATCCCAGTATCAGCTTGAGCCATTTGATCACATACAACGTTGAGCCGTTCGAATCGTTGGGGACCCAATGATCTGTGACAGGCTTGATACATTGGCTTTGCGTAGAGATGTCTCCTCGCTGAGGCTTCTCTACCGCATTTTTCATGGGGAGTGTTCTGGGGAAGTGTTTGATCTGTTACCTGCCGCCGAATTGTCTAACTGCAAGTACGTCACAAATTCAAGTACCATCCACACCATCTGCATTACTGGCACTCCACTACTGTGCGGTAGCGTAGGAACTACCTTCCACGCGTGTTTCAAGGTCACGACGACGACATGGATACCTTCAAAAAGCGTATCTATCTTTACTTTAAAGGCCGGCAACTAACTTACTTTTGCTTTCCTTAGTAAAGTTCTGTTGTATTACAGAATAAATATATATGTATATATATTTATTCTGTAGCATTTAACCTTTACAGCACTCGTGTCTTGAAAATGTCGAGATTATGAAAAGGCTAAAAATAACTCTATAATAATAAGTGCTAAAAATAATCACAAAATTATATTTTTTTTTTAGTTTAACCCTGTATTCCATATATAGCAAGGGCTAGGCAGTGGGAAACTAGTGTTAAGATACTGCATAAGGAACACCCAGTTTCCGAGTCATTGAGGTTCAAGTGGTGGAATTCAATTTCTTTGTTTAGTTACCAAAGTAAGAAAATAAAAATGATTCATTTGAATCCTCAAGAAAAAAACTTACAACTTTTTTGAAACAAATATAACTTTACATAACTTTAATTAAATACAAATTTCAAATAGCAATTTTAACATATAGTGATCTTATACATTAACTTTCCATATTTCATAAGTTAAAAAATAAAAATTTATATTTGCCTTTCATTTTATTTAACAAGTAAACCTCATGGTGACATTTCGTCGTCCAACAGCGTATTTTATTAATGAATCAAGCACCACAAAGCAACTGTCACGGCGGTCGGCACTTGTTGACTCGAGTATAGGTCAAGCTAAAGTTTTTCACAATTTAATGCTTTTTTGCAACAATATTTCATAGCTTTTCTTTCTTTGTAGGTGACATTTTGAAATAGCGTGTTAGTCATAATTTAAACACGTTGAAAGCGATGTCGTAAGTTATTATGCATATTGGAAAAGTTTATGACCATCTTTAAAAAGTGGTTTTTACCAAGTCGTAACATTGAAACAAGAAACATTGCAATGATGAGAAGTCTATTATAATAGCCCAATTTTTTTATATCTTTGGCAATCCTGGTGCAGTGGGACACTGTTTGATATGACGGATGTGGGCTCGGTTGCCACTAAAGGAAATGATTAAATTAAGTTTATATTCATTTTCCGACTGGTAGACGAAATCGTCAGAAAGACGGGATATTGGGTTCCGTCATTCACTATACAATGATTGGAGAAGGGAGCGTTGTATATTTTTAAAAAAATCGCTACCTATAATTTCTGTGAAAATTAAAAGCAGCAGTTAGTGAGTTACAGACACACAAAGCGCAGGTACAACTTCTGCGCGTACAAAGCTGAAATTTGAAATATAGATTCTTTATGTAGAAAACATATAACAATTTGAACGTAGCGGGACTCGAACCCGCGCCTCCTAGAAACCGACCAGGCGCTCTGACCACTAAGCCATACGTTCTCATCAAACTACGTCGAAATTCTTATACGCTTATTACAACTTATTTATGTTAGGGGAAGTAGGAGATGCTATTTCTATCGCGTTTTGCCATGAAGCCAGAGCGAAGAAATGAAAATATAAATTTAAATAAATATTTGGTTTCTTCGAGTGGGGATCGAACCCATAACCAGTCCCGTTTACAGTCACACGCTGCTTATGCCCCTGCGCCACAACTGGCAAATCAATTAATTTACATAATTTCATAATTTGCGTGGGATTGATTTAAAATTAATTAAGTAGATTTCAACTGTTGTACCGAATGTGAACTTGGTATATTTGTATAGTTTATTTCATTATACTAAATTTAGTTTTACGTGAAATAAGTTACAATTTAACATAATATATTTTAACTGCATAAATAATTATTAATAACTTTCAACTCGATATCTACAAGCGTTCCTGCGATAAAGGCTCTTGATAGACAGACAGACGGACAACAAAGTGATCTTATAAGTTTTCCTTATTTTTCTTTAAAAGATACGGAACCTGAAAAATAAACATTGTATATTTAGTGGCAAAACTCAACAGCGTCTTTGTCTATCAGACTGAAGATTATTAAACTACAATCTTTCCTCCGATTAAGAATCTAACATCCCAACCATAGTCCTGAAGTCAAACGCTGTCCTAAATTAAACTTTGAAATTATATCATTAATTTTGAGGCCGGTCGTGGCGCAGCGGCACGAGGTGTGACTGTAAAATCGACTGGTTGTGGGTTCGATTCCCCCTCGAGGAGATGAAATATTTACTTAAATTTATATTTCCATTTCTTCGCTCTGGTGTCGAGGTTAAGCGCGGCGTTGAGTTCTGCCACTCAACACGCAATGCCTCCAGAATTTCGGCAGAAAGTGGGGAACGGAGTGTCTTAACACTAGGTTCCCTCTGCCTACCCTGCTGTGTGCGGGATACAGCGTGAAGCTAATTTTTTTTTTTTTTTTTAAATTATATCATAAATGTGAAAAACAAAATGTATGAGTGATTAGATCTGAGTACGGGCCGTGAAAGCACCCTACCCATTTTTATTACTATTATACCAATTATGCAAATTTTCATAATAGCATTGTTAACCAGCAAGTAGGACATTTACCGTGATTATATTACGAACCTAACAATTTTGTAAAGCCATTTTTTCATTATTTTATTCTGGGTTTCCAGGACGCTCCAGTAACTAGGACAGTAGGTTAGGTCATGTTGTGTTATTTATGTCCCGAAGGATATAAAGTATGGAAAATAAGATGTATTGTTATATTTCATATAAAATTTACTTTTTTTTATATACCTGATGATTGCCTCCATAGCCGTCTTTAATATAGTGTATTTTTTAACCGACTTCTGTAAGAAAAGAAGGTTATGAATTCGACTGTATACATTTTTTTATGCTTGTTACCTAAGAACTTTTGACTAGGTGAACCGATTTTGATGTACCAAGTCAGTCAAAACAATCAGGCTTAGTAATTTGATATTGTAAGTAAGGTTGTTGTAGCATTAGCTTGACACTGACTTCAATCTTATAATTTTTTTTTGTTTTCTTTTGTTTAATAAAATCAAAGTATATTTTACTTTATGTTAAATTTATAACAAAAAAACCGATGTCAAATAATAAACCAAAAATTATTATTTAACTTGGTTTTTTTGGTTATATTCAGCGGGAACCTAGTGTAAAGACACTCTGTTCTCCATTAAGACACTCCATTAAGGCATTGTGTGATCGCCGTGAATGCCGCACTTTGCCTCGTTTCCAAAGTGTGGAAAGGTAATTTTAAATATTTTATTTCCCCCAGTGGGATTCTAACGGCCGCGCTTACAGTCACACGCTTGTGCCCCTACGCCGCTGAGGCTTGTTGGCAAAGTTGTTATATTATGAGCCAATTAATAGAAATGAAAATTACCTTTACCAAATTGAACTTTAATTCAATATGAAAATGTAATTTAAATTATTTATGGAAATTAAAACCTGGAAATAAATTTTCAACTTCAATTATTGTTAATATATCCGTTGAAATGAAACCGTTGTAAGTTGATGCCAAAATTGAAAAATCGTCTGAATTTTATGACGAACCTAAGACCAACCAAATTTAGTGAATTATTAATTTGAATTATTGTCTTATTTTATAACAAAATTGTATTATTAAGAATATTTATATAGTATAGTACCTATTAAAATCGTGATTAGGGTCGAAACTAGGAAGAAATTATATAGTATTTCATAGATTCATCGTGTCGCTGCGGGGCCATTCGCGTTACAGAGGGAATAGCTGAAAGTGAAGTGGGTGAAATTTGCAACTCCTAACAAATACTACATGTTAAAGCAAGTTTACCGTTTCAAGCCGTTATTGAAATTAGTATTAGTAACAAACCGACAAACATACAATTTTTTTTTAAAATAGTTTTGATGGGTTTTACAAAAAAAAAAATCCACAGAGGAAAATGATGCCATCATGGCACAGGGGCATAAGGGTGTGACTGTAACGCAACGGTTTCATCCCCACTCGGGGGAATGAATTATTATTTATTAATATTTTCATTTCTTACCTCTAGCACCAAAGCAAAAGCCCGGCGTTAAGTTCCGCCACTCAACACGCAATGCCTCAAAAATTTTGTGAAAAGTAGGCAACACAGTGTTTTAACAGGTTTAGGTTTCCTTCCGCCTACCCTGCTAGATGCGGGATATAGCTTTAGATTCTATTACATTGATAAATGCTCCCAACAAAATATTTCTTTTATAGAGCAAAACCAGGATAGATGCCCCACTTTTTCAAAACGGCTACTGGTTTCAAAAACATAAATTTAATAAGAATATATTTTTTTAATTTAGCTAGTTTAATCCTTTATGCCGAATAACTAATTAATAATTAGTTTTTTTGACTTATCAATTACAGGTTTTACAGAATTAGCCTTCTCGTGGAACTTTTCTTTTGGGAAATAGAAAGGCATTTTCTATATGGATAGTAGCTCCAGTAAAAAACTAAAGAAGTATAGATGCCTGCAGTGTGGGATAGATGTCCTTTATATTGTGTAAATGAAAAATCTAACCAAATTTATGAGGTTAAATGTTTCCCAGTAATTTAGAATTATTAAAATTATTTTGCATTTTTCTAAATGTTTGGTTATTATCGTGTTAAACAAATAAATTAAGAATTGCTTTAGAATATAATTTTATTATTGGTTTTTATTAATACTTATTTTACTTTTAAATGGTTATTATTGTTTTATCACATAATTTGTTTCGGCGTCTTTTAACTAAAATAATAATTACTTTCCTTATTTGTGGTGTGTTGTTCTTTCTTAAGTTCCCTTTTTTCTTTTGTAGTTTCAGTTCAGTTTTAATTGCTTATATTTTCTTTAAAAGAAGGACAAGTGCTGACACCCTACTTCCATTCATTGAAATTGTTGATATATTTATCTGAACAGTAGATTCTCGAAGTTTAACCTTGTAAACAAGGTGCGTAGATAGATATCTATCCATAAATATATAATAATATCTAATAGTAAATATTAAAACAGTCACGACATAAATATAAAACACTTTAACGAGGCTGTGATATTGAAGTGTAAAAGTTCTTAGGGGTCTATCTTCAAACATACAATTTTTTTAAAAAAATCGAGACGACCTTTTAGTTTGGGATAGGTGCCCTTTTAAATTTTAAGAAAAATGAATATAAAAAATCTAAAAATCTATCAAATGACTGTCTTCTAAATGTGTACTTAATGCTCCAATATATCAACATGCTAAAAATAAAATGTAAGCCAATGGTACTTATAAAGTTACAAAGGATTGAATATTTACATTTTAAATTTTCAAGCATTTTTAGCGTCTGATGCAAATATATTTGCTCTAAAATCAAAAAAAATCTCTAGCCTATTATGTAAGAATGATGGGCACATGTAAAACGTATTTAAAAATCATATACCTAATTTTTATTTTTGAAAATAGCATTTATAGAAAGTGTCGTTTCTATCCTATCGGGGCATCTATCCTATTTTTACCCTATATCTTCCTTATACAGACAGCCAATTTTCTTCATCGCACTTAAGTAAATAGTAAAATATTTATTAAACATGCAGAGTATGTTCCATCACATAGTACTTCATGTAGTATCGTGACATGAAGTTGTGAGTAATTAAATAGTATGCTCTTCTACAAAGTACGATGGAAAACCCGCAGTAGGTAATTAAAATACTTGTTCATACACTTTATATGAAGAATAGGTAATGAAAATAACGTGTGATAATTTACTTTAGGTTTGAAGGAAGATATAGGGTTTGTAGATTCTCTTTTTTTTTCTAGAAGTATATCGTATACATTTCCTTCATTTTTTTTTTCATCATCACGCTGTATCCCCCACGCAGCAGCGTAGGCAGAGGGAACCTAGTGTTAAGACACTTCGTCCCCCACTTTCCGCTGAGTTTTGGAGGTATTGCGTGTTGAGTGGCGGAACTCAACGCCGCGCTTTGCCTCCACACCACAGCGAAGAAAAGGAAAATATTAAAGTTAATAAATATTTCATTTCCTCGAGTGGAGATCGAACCCACAACCAGACGATTTTACAGTCACACTTTGTGCCTCTGCGCGACGACTTTCTGTAAGAAATATAATATCATCATAATTTAAGGAAACGTATAAAAACTGGTCGCAGAATCTTAGTGGTTAGATCACATGGATGGTTTTTTAGAGCGGGTTCAAATCTCAATTTACAATCACATTCGAAGGCAATGCCAATAACAATTTTGTATTTTCACTTGTATCTAAAGATATTGAATATTAATAGTAGTTATCTACAATTACGCAGGGGGTAATTTCTATTTATAACTTGGATATTTTGCCAGAATTAATTTATTCAGCGAAAAGTGAGAAACAGAAGTATCTTAACAGCTAGGTTCTCAGGTTCCCTCTGCTTACCCTGTTATGTGCGGAATATAGCGAGAAACTAAAAAAAATCTTTTGGTAATGATATGTACTTTAAAAAAACAGAACTATCCTTATCACAGGAGTAATTATCTCTAAGCTCTAATTTATACGTAGGTATAACAGGAAGCTAATTTTCAAATGTGTCAAAAATTTGATAAATGATGATCTACGGTGATTTATAGAGCAATTACACTTAATAACCTGAAAAAAAAGACATTATTACTTTAGCTGATGTTCTAATTTCTAACAACATGGAAGTGGGTTGTGAAGATAATGAACTTTTATGCTTTTTTTATGACGCACTAGTGATGGGTTTATTTTGTCCTTCTGCAATTTTTTATAAGGCCTAAATATAAAATTAACATTGAATAAATAAATAAAATGTTAAAATAATAATAATTGATTTATATGCAAAGTATAGAGGTAATCCGATGCCGTTGATTTTATTCCGTGAGTTTCACCTGCATTACATACGGCGCTCTCAAACAATAGACTATAACAATAATCAAACAACCAAAAACATATGCTTACGTAGATAAAAAAGCTTTATAACATATTTTACGTTATGAATAAGGTAAATTGAGGCCAGTCGTGGCGCAGCGGCACAAGGTGTGACTGTAAAATCGACTGGTTGTGGGTTCGATACGCCCTCGAGGAGATGAAATATTTACATAAATTTATATTTCCATTTCTTCGCTCTGGTGTCGAGGTAAAGCGCGGCGTTGAGTTCTGCCACTCAACACGCAACTCCTCCAGAATTTGGCAGAAAGTGGGGAACGGAGTGTCTTAACACTAGGTTCCCTCTGCCTACCCTGCTGTGTGCGGGATACAGCTGAATAAGATAAATATTTATCTGTCCTAAAGTAGAATAGAACCCACATCTTTAAACTTTATAGTTTTTTATATCATTAGTCAATGTTTCTGCCTTAACAGAACTAACTATACGTATTATATAGCTAAATAGTAGATACACAGATATATAAATTGAGGCCAGTTGTGACGCAGGGGACAAGCGTGTAACTGTAAACGCGACAGTTTGTTGGTTCGATTCTCACTCAATATGCAATGTTTCCAGAAGTATGGAGTGAACACTAGGCTTGCTCTGCCTGTCCTGTTACATGCGGGATACAGCGTGAAGCTGAAAAAAATATACAAAGATAAATACTTATTTAAAAAAAGTATAAAAAATTGAACGTAGCGGGACTCGAACCCGCGCCTCCTGGAAACCGACTGGGTCGGTTTCCAGGAGGCGCGGGTTCGAGTCCCGCTACGTTCAAATTTTTATACTTTTTCTAAATAAGTATTTTTCTTTTCTAAGTGTGGAATAACACTTTAAAAAATGTTTAAATATACAAAGATATTTTTTCCAGGTTCAATGGGACCCGGCGTGCCAGAGAATATAACAGTTACTTTCCTAAATCCGACCACGGTGCGCGTCTCGTGGTCGACTACGGCGGACTTGGTTGAAAAGTATGACGTTACGTACAAGCCCTCTGACGCGAGGTAAGATGATTTTGCTTCCTTTACCCCCCTTTTCTGTTTCTATTCTGCATCTTTTGCCTTTTTCTTGTTTTGTACTAAACACTTAAATCATCTTAAATTTAATATTTATTTTTTATTTGGATTATAGTAATAAATAATAATAACATATTAATATTTGTGCTACTAACTAAACTATATTAATTTTTTTCATTAACATATAATTATTTTAAAATATAGAAATATTGACGAATTAATAAAATACTAACTATAATACTTATCATCCAATAACAATGTCTTTGTAGCATCCGATTTGGCTAATAAGTTTGTATATTAAAAGTTTAAACTCATATGGGGAACGGAGTGTCTTAACACTAGGTCCCCTCTACCTACACTGCTGTGTGCGGAATATAGCGTGAAGCTGATTTAATTTAATTTATTTTTTTTAAACTCATAGCATATTATGAAACGTGGACGATGGATATATATTTTTATAGAAAATTAAATATTTTATAGAGAACATATAAAAAATAATGTAGAAACTTTTAAAGTATGATAACTACAGGAACGTAAAAAGAATTCACTTTTTCATATACAATAGAAGCTAACTTATGAAGTTATTTAACTTTTTATATGAGGCATTATTTATATTCATGCATCTCTTTCATGTTTGTTAAACTGATTCCGCCCTGTACTTTTTTCTTTTTTATTATAGAAACATTCAACGTTTAGCACCTTAACTTTGTACTTAGTATATTTTCAAAAAGGTTTAATAATTAAAAAATATATTTCTACTGGAAATTAAAGCAATAACCATCATTTAATAAATCAAAAAACCTTAATATGCAACACAGGTTACATAGAATTGGCTTTCAAATAAAAATTAAAAGCAATTTAAACAAATAGTTTCTGAGGTTAGCGCGTTCAAGCAAACATAACAGAAGTTCAGCTTCAAAATGTTATATAAACATATATTATTTTATTGTACTAGTGTTCACTTTAAAAATATTACAAAATGACACAATAATTCAGTCACAGGTGTCCGCATGGATTGCCTCGAGCGACGAGACGAGTTTGTCGCATCTTAGAATTCAAATACATTATGCATTTCTGCAACGTTGCTTTAATGGAATCGCTTAAGAAACATCTTGCATATTGTGCTTAAAAGTGAATGTTACATGACTTAGTAAGGAAAGCGAATAAATAAGTGAATATTTTACAAGTGATATATAGGAAGTAAAAACACTAGTCGCCTGAAACTTTGATTGCGTAGATTTTAAGATGTTAAATGGAAAATACCATTTAGATGATTCCGTAGCCAAATGGTGAAACGCAGCCATATTACTAAAATTCTGCTGTCTGTTTATCTGTCTGTCTGTCACCAGGTCAAATTTCACAGATGATATATTACTCACGCTTTCTAACCCACTTACATGTTAAATTTTAACTTTCCTCGTCCAATAGTTTAACCTATGTGTTCTCTGTCAATTACTTCGTAACTTAGGAATTTTGTCTGGGGGGCACAGCCCAACAAGTCGTACGCGAGGCAAAGCGCTTCCGTATTCATTCTATTCTGGGACCCTTTTTGCATATTTACGTGGTGTTATTTGAAAACTTCTGGATAGATTTAGATTTAAATTTACAGCTTTTACATTATTGTCTTCTAGTTACTATAACCACACATCAGAACCTCCAAATTTCAAAAGAGCTGAAATTTGATACAGGGGTAGGGGTTTAGTGTCCACATAAAGGGAAAACTGCACACTACATGGTGATCTTGATGAGAAATTGTAACAGTACAGATAAGCTTTTATTGATATCGACAAGATCGATCATTCTACGATTACGATTATTTTCAGTAAAAAAATCTCGTTTGCCTTTTACAAAAAAAATCATACAACCTTTTTGTTTTCCTCGAGCCTGTCACAATAAACATCGAAGAGTCACCTAAAACTAATAAGGAATATCTAATAACACTATGCAAATTGATATTGATGAATAATCATGACCTGTTCTATTAATGGATTCTATTTTCATGATAAAATATTCGGTGTAAACCTACTAATATTTTAACATAATAATTTGTATAAACTATCCACAGCTCGGATATCCATTGCAGATTTTGGTTGTGTGGTTTAGCGATGATTTTTGAAGCCACATAACAATTTTAGCTCAAATAAAATAATTTTAATGTATGTTCGACTGAAAACTTTGTTATTTTAATGTTATTCGATGTCTTCTATATTCGATATTTCTTTGAATTGATGTATATGTATAATATTTTTTACTTATAATTAAGCAATGCATGGACGTGGTTAAAAAAAAAAAAAATTAAATCAGCTTCACGCTGTATCCCGCACAAAGCAGGGTAGGCAGAGGGAACCTAGTGTTAAGACACTCCGTTCCCCACTTTCTGCCGAATTCTGGAGGCATTGCGTGTTGAGTGGCAGAACTCAACGCCGCGCTTAACCTCGACACCAGAGCGAAGAAATGGAAATATAAATTTAAGTAAATATTTCATCTCCTCGAGTGGGGATCAAACCCACAACCAGTCGGTTTTACAGTCACACCTCGTGCCACTGCGCCACGACTGGCCTCAAAACAAAAGTAACAATTCATTTTCTAAATTTCGTTAAATTAAAAGTAGTATAAATAATTTCGTTTCGTTTCGGGGCCGCTGCCGTCGTCGGCACAAACTTGAGACGTTAATGCGACGGTTGTGGGTGCGATTTCTATTTAGGGAGAAAGATTAATTTAATATTTTCATCTCCTCGCACTGGTAACGTACCGTCACTCAACACGCAATGCCTCGCCTCTAAATTAGCGATAACACCGCCTTTTGTGTGCCAATTGTTTTTTCTTTGTTCTTTTTACAATCTTTTTTTTCCTTATGAGTAATTGTGCACAATAAAGTGTAAATAAATAAATAAATAAATTCGCCATTAGAATGTTATAAGAAATTTAAATATGTCTCAATTTCCCAAGCAGCTCTTAATTACTTTGCTACATGGAAAAATATTTGGTGGTTTTTTATTTTTCAGTTTCTCTTATTTCACATGTAAAGAGAACATAGTGTTTAAACACTCAGAGCTTCACTTTTCGCCTTATTTAGAAAAAAATGCATGTAGATTCAACCCCAAGCTTTATATTACTGAAACAGGGCATTGATAATAATTTATTCTCCCGAAGGATGCCCTTATTGAACCCACAGCTGTCGCGTTTCCAGCCAGGCGCAGTCCCACTGCACCAGAATGCCCTATAAGGTCGTACTTTATAAATTACATATTTTATGTATGTCATTTGTTAAAAATGACATTTTAACATTTAGGTACACTATTTACCAAAATCGATGTTTTTCATGTTTCGCCCACAGTTAAATTTTATAGAGTGGGTAAATTTAGAAAATAAAAAAAATCGAGATGATCGCGATACTGGCAGACGCTCGAAACGCTAAGGCCCAATGTGCTGATACTGGGCGCGGCTAGAAGGAGAATGTTTTGGCGACACAACAAAAGGGGTTTGTTAGAGGTTAATGCGCAAATTTGTGTATTTTTGAGGTTAAATTGGACCAGGTTCCTTTCACCTCATTTGAAAACAGTCCCGAAGGATGTCTCAACTAAAGATACAAAATTATTTCGGCACTGGTCGACGTTTTTTTTTCTTCTTTGCTTTCGATAGCCGCAGCCCATCGGTGGGTTAGGTAAATTAGAAGATCACCAGTTGACCGATCATAGCAAAAGCCATATTGACGGTTATTATTCAATCGGTGATCCTCTAGAGTCTAGATAAACCAAGAGCTGGCTATTGAAGATGCTCTCCATGACTTTGAAAGTAGGGCGGTGTATTTCTATCATATTAAGACATTTAAAGCACATTTTTTTAGTTTTCTACGGAAAAATAAAAACTAAATAAGTTTTGCTAGACATTTAACTTCTGATAGTCGATTAAGCTGTCAAAATGTTTGCAATAAAACATCATGGCAAGCCACCGACAAACCCTAATATAGCTGTAGTTTGACGTAATGTAAACTTATTAGCGCTTAAAACTGTAAATATTAACTTAATGAAGAAGGAAAAAATAGATATAGAACATAAAAAAGTATTTCAGTATAGTCAAAAAGTTTTATGTCCATTAATTGATAACACTGAGACACAGCAGCATATTGTTCGATTGTAAATGCAACGATAGTGGATTCAATTCCTGATTGTGAGTCTCAATCACTAGGTTCCTTCCACCTATACTGCTATAAGCAGAGAACAGCGCAAGCTTAATACAACTTCTGAATTAGTAGAACCCAACAGCAACTGCTCCAGCAGTTGAGAAACATTTGATTGCTTACGGTGGTGTTAGCTTCGATCAAAACTCATAAAAGATATATTTAAAAAAAGAACCTAAGCAGAGAACGGAGACACTTAACATTAGACTCCCTCTACGCCACTAACTACAATTTTACATAAAATTTTAACAACTATAAGGTATTGTATCTTATCAGAACTAAAAGTAATTTTGTTGTAAAAATAGAATAACATATATGTTATATTGTAAATTTTTTTTTCTCTTTTTTCAAGTTCTCTCGACACATTAGGTAGCTAGTCTCAAGCACTAACAATAAATATTTCAGAGATATATATATAATAATGTTTTACTTGATCATTTATTGATATAGAGAAAAATAAACGTTGAAAAGATGTAAGAAGGGAATAACAAGCTACTCGTGTAATAATAATTTCGTACGAGACAGTTTTTTGTTCAGTTAATATGTTAAAGATATATGTGAAGGCACTTCTTTAAATATTTTTAGTTTTTTGTTGTATCTCACATATATTTACCAGGGTAGGCACAGGGAACTTACTGTTAAGTCACTCTTTTTCTGACATACCACCCAATTTTCAAGACATTGCATGTTGAGTGGCGAAAATAAACGCCGCGGTTAGTCTTAGCTACTAGAACGAGGAAATCTAAATAATTAATTTCCCACGAGATTTAACTTTCACGTAATAATAATAAATAATAAATTAAATTAAAATTAAATCTAAATAATAAATAATAATAACTTATATAAAATAATAAATAATAATAACTTATTATAATAAAATTTAAAAAATACATGTAAAAAATTTAAATCTGCCTTTGAAAGTCTTTTTAAAATCGATTATATAATTAGCAAACAACAAACTTAATCCCCATCGCCATACATATTTAAATTTTGACTTCTATACAGACTTAAAAATTAAAAAAAAAAAAATCTGAATATTGATAAAACATTTATATACATATTTTTAAAACAGTGAACAGTAACGTGGATAATTTAATAAAAATGCATTCTCTTCATGAAAAAAGAAACCAATATTTATCGAAATTTATTTGTATTTTACAACAAATGCTTACATTTTTAATTGCGCTGCGACTGCACTTTCATTTATAATTCTCATATAAATATTTAAAATTTTATATTGTATCATATTGAAAATAAATCGATGAAAGAGATGCCTTTGTTCTCGTATGAATGTATAATATTTAAAACAACTAGTACCGCTAACTTACTCGAAATATAATCTATTGAAAAATGTTCGCAAGTTTATTAAAAGAAAATGAAATACTGTACTAACATAACCACCACCTAACGTTTTCTGTTGTATTTTAGTGGCTTAGATACGTTGAGTTGTGAAAATTGAATATCACTTCAATATAGATTCCTGTTCAAAGATATATAAAATATTAGGTTATAAAAAAAACATTTGAGGCCAGTTGTGGCGCAGGGTGTGCCTGTAAATCGACTGGTTGTGGGTTCGATCCCTACTCGAGGAGATGAAATATTTATTTACATTTATATTTTCATTTCTTCCCCTTGGTGTCGAGGGGAAAGCGTGGCATTGGGTTCCGCCACTCAACAGTCAATGCCTCCAGAAATTGGCGGAAAGTGGGGAACGGAGTGTCTTAACACTAGGTTCCTTCTGCCTACCCTGCTTTATGCGGGATACAGCGTGAAGCCGAAAAACATGTTTCGGACTTCATTAGCTATTAAGCAAAATCTCCCATCTTCGTGTTCCATAATAAGACCATCTATATGAAACCATATATGTTATTGTATTTTCGCCTAACAATAAAATTAAATATAATTATTACAAGTACGTCGAATTAAGCTTCTTACATTTTATTATGTAGTATTGTTACTATTAAAATCGTGTTAAACGGTAAAAATTAAGCTCGCAGCCATCATTATGTAGTCAGGATAAATCCCGGCGGGTATCCATAGAGGCGATAAAAAAAACCAGTGTAGATAAAAAAATATAATATTAACTTATAAAAAAATGTAAAATATTATACAATATTGTTGCAAAAATTGTAAATACTTTTTAATATACATATTATATGAAGACCTCTTAGGAAAATGGCGACCTCTTTTGACCCCGAATAATACCTAATGTTGACATGTCAATGTTATAGTTCATTCAGCTTAATTTTATATATTCTCTTTGCAAAGAAAGAAGAGAGATTAACTGAAAAGCTATTTATTTTACAAATACAAGCTTTAGTATTTGACTGATAAATTTTCATTGTTTAATTCATTATGATATATTCAACTAGTTAGTAAAGTAATTTGTTTAATTTTGAATATAAAAACATATGAATAACGGTTCTGGTCTGATTCGGGGAAGTTTGGGCAAAAAGCACATTTCTACACACAAACATATAGAAGTGAAGTTTATATAATAATTCTCATTTGTCATGCCGCTGGAGCGTTAATAAGAACATCATAATACGTAATTTTTCTTCATCAGCTTATCTTTTTACAGATCGTCACAGGGTAGGCAAAGAGAACATGGTGGTACTATACCCTGAGGGTAATTTACCGACTGAATTTAAGTTATTGCATGTTAAGCAGCGGAACTCAACGCTGCGTCAAAGAAACATTTCTCTTAGGCGGAATTGAACACGCGATTACTGACAGACGCTGACCCACTGCGTCACAATGATCTTGTTATCTATATTATATTACATTCTCAAGTGCAATTCCTTATATATTTTTTCTTTTTGTTTAAAATAACTTTATAATTTAGATTATTATAATTAAATACTAGAAATATTTATTTAAGCAATGAGGTTTTACTTTTTATATCATATTGTATTTTGTTTTACTTTCTTAGTATACTTAAGTTTTCTAATTACTTATAAAAATAAATGTATGGGCGAGTAATAAATTATAATAATAATATAATAAATCATAATAATAATTTTATAATAAAAAAATACAGATGTATAAACATTAACAAGTGATCAAAATAATAATAAGGACAGCAAACGCCATTGAGAAACCGAATAAAATCTACAATAGAATGGAAAAATGAAAGGACAGAAATGAAAAGCAAAAAGCAATTTACAAATTTCCTTTGGAAAAAGCGTTTCTATTATACTTTTATTATTAATCCTCCTTAATAGTAGCATTGCAATTCGTTACTTGCAACAAAACAATACAGTATTATACATTTAAAGTGAATAATTTAACATCACGTAGCCATGTTTAATTGCTTTCATATGTTTGAGTAGGTTTATTTATATACCGTATTTATTATGCTTTCAGTTGGTTGAGCTTTGACAAAGCTATAGAAATTGTTAATATATTATACTAAGACCGTGTTGGTATTTATCACGAAAATGTATGGAATAATAAAAGAATTTCTTGAAATATAAAGAAGAGAGTGGTGGCACTAAACAATTATTTTCCTATAATGTTAGGGTTTGATGAGTTTCCACGTGCGCTTCATTTTATTAATATGTCGAATTTGTTTTTGTTAATTTAATATAATACATATTTCAAATTCTATTAAAATTCCTAACAAAAAATATTTCTTTTTGCATTCACAGCCCGCAAGTAACGTAAGTGTTCACTATATATAAAATATTTTATACCCTTACCATAACATTTAATCCAGAAAATAGAAGAACAACATACTCAATCATATTCTCTATATGTATGTATATATGATAGTTCAAATAAGTAGCTAAGAGCCATTATTAGTGAATGCTATAGGAATTCCTTTTAGATTTTTTTCTAAATTTCAATTTCATCTTCCCTTCTTACCTTCCCTTCCCTCCCATGGTCGTACAAAACAACGAAATTGACTCATGTCCAATTAGTTACAGAGTGGTGTTGGAAGTGGCTGGCAACTCTGACGCGGTAATACTGAGTGGACTCGAAGCGGATACGCAATATCAAGTGACGGTAGCCGCACTGTGGGGTGGCCACAAGTACAGGAGTAGGCCAATTGTCTTCCGCACCCTGGGTGAGTGTTTTGTTTCGATTTGAGTGCTTTTTTGTTTGTTTTGTTGTAATGTTATTTTTACTTGTTTATACGTTCACAATGTATAGGAGTCGTAGCATATAGCAGAATAGGTAGAAGGAGCCTAGGAACCTGGTCTTTCTCACTTTTCGCAAAAATCTGGAGGCATTGCATTTTGAGTGGCGGGACTCAACGCCGTGCTATATTTTAACGAAGTGGGAAAATAAAATTATTAAATATTTCATTTGCTCGAGTGGGAATCGAACCCACAAACTGCGTTTACAATCGCACGCTTGTGCCCACGGCTAGGCTCAATGTCTGATTAGTTTTAAAATAGTAAATAAATATATTTTTTCTTTTTGTTGACTTATATATAATGTTGAACTTGTATATAAAAAATATTATGAAACTATTCTTCTACACCATAATATGACTGTTCTTTGACTTTTCATCAATTTATTAAATAAACGCATTAACCGGCCAACCAAACTAAAGAAACAGCAAATGTTATGAATATAAACATAAAATAAGTCCCACCATACGCTCAGTCAGATATTTTTATGTCCTATAAATATTTGTATAATATTATATAAACAAACTTTTACATTATGAAGCTAAGCTGTAAGTTACATATTTTATATAGTATATATATATATATATATATATATATATATACATATATATAGTCAATCAATTTATCAGATTTTATATATTTAATATATAAAGTTCACTGAACCAACTTTTGCTTTCGCGTGTCAGACATACTCGTAGACTGTGAAGAGCATGCAAGTTGAACATCAGCATTAGCACATGATAATATTGTGTTGACTGTATACACTATAGTATCAACGTTTAGGGATCTGTGTTCAAATAGATAGAACTAATGGCACTTTTTATTTTTTTTTAAATATATTCAGTTTAGTTTTGTATTGAAGAAACGGAGAAAATGTAGAATTAAGTCACTATGTTCTCCATTTTTCACTTATTTTAGATCTATTGTTTAATAGATGGTAGAACCTAGCGCTGTATCTTACTACTTAGGAAAGTGAAAACATTGGCGCTGCTACAGTACCAAGGTTTTTTGTAGGAATCGAACCCAATAGTTATCGCGTTTAGAATTTAATGTATTGCAACTTTCGTATTATTATTTTAGCTTCATAGTAAGATAAGAAGTGGGTTCGTAGTGTTAAAATACTATTTTTTAAATTTTACACCCAATTTTAGACACCACGCGAGTTGGGTGGCAGAACTCAATACAACATTTTATTTAATTAGGCGATTAAAGAATATTTCACTACAATTATCCCCCAAGTGGGCATCGAACCAACAACCATTACACTTACACCCAGACGCTTTCCCACACTTAGTATGTTCCCTAGATTTAGTATCTCACATATACTCATACATTAAATTTAATTTACATGTTGTGTTTCCAATATTGAAATATCTATAAGTATGTACGCCGCCTTAACGCAGTACAGAAATATCTTCTGCTACAAACGTCTAAAGCGTTGCCGGCAATTTAACTCGCTTGAGTTGTCAAACATATTTTGAACAAGTCTAGCTTGTGTATTTTTATTTATTAAGAGTTTATTAATAGCTGTCTCGCGTTATTTACTAGTATGTTTTAGAAGTATTTTCTAAAGAAAATAAAAGAAATTTCTTGTTTTATTTTGTATGTGTAAGTTAGGTTAGTACAACTTAGTAAAACTTAGTAATAAATCACTTCGATTTCCTCTTTATATATTTTTTATCTTCACAAAGTCCCGCACAAAGAAGGGTAGGTGAAGGGAAGAGGAAACCTGGGAACCTAGTGGTAAGAAACTCCGGTCTCATAAAGATACTTCCGTTTCCCATTTTTCGGTGAATTTTCGAGGGATTGCATGTTGAGCGGCGAAACTGAACGCCGCGCTTAAGTCTTGTTATTAGAGAGAAGAAACGCAAATAATTAATTCCCAGAGTTGGAATAAAACCCACAACAGTCACGTTTACATATTTAAATGAGATTAATTAATAATAAAAATAAAGTTCTAAGTATAGAAAGCGATAAAAGTATTAACCCTAATTTGCTTTGTACGTAATTCACAAAACTTTATAATTTCACTTAAAATTTTCTCATCGCAAACTTGTTTGTAAATAAACTTAGATTTGAATTGCTTTTCATAGTAAGTACAATTATTATTTATATTAATTAAGAAACTACAATTTAAAATTCTGATTATATGTTGAATTTTAATTAATTATTTAATATTTTAATTTCTTCCCTCTGGTAACGAGTCAGGAGTCAGGGCGTTATTGAGTTCAACCACACAACACACAAAGCCAGCGGAAAGTGGGGAACGAAAGCGTCTCAATGGGAACGGAGTGTCTTGACACTAAGTTGCCAGAATCCCTCTGCCCACCCTGCTATATGCGTCTCTATTTATAATTCATCAAACTGTTGTTCTAATAATTTAGTCACGGTGTACTTTATATCACATATAAAAAACCGGCTTAGTGCGAGTTGGATTCGCTTACCGTGGGCTTTGGATAATTTTTGAATTTTGCCTTTGTTTTTACTTTAAATTGATAGGTGAATAATTTATCTTCAGATTGTGTTAATTTCGAAATATAATTAAATCTCGCCAACCGTATCAATTTCATGATACTCGGTCGACGATAAATATCTTATAGCTTATGATTATGTAGCGAATTTCATATAATATGTGCAAAAAGGAAGCATAAACTCGCATCCTTTGATGGCGTTGACTTAGTTTATTTTTTTTTATTGATTGGCGTTGACTTAGTTTATTTTTTTTTTTTTTTATTTTTTTTTATTGGTTCGAGATACTGTAGACCTAAATATGAGATTTTTACATTGAATTTGATGCCTAAACGCATCCTTGATAAAAATGATTCCCACAGACGGACTGACAGTTACACAGATAATTTAAAAATATTTGAAAGTCTTTACAGGAAAAACCAAAACAATAATCTCAATATATTGGTTACCTAGTACGAATATCAAGTTCATGCTTTGATAATATTGTATTTTAATTAAGACCGGAGTTCGGACACCGCACACGTGTACACGGTTCAAGCAAATTGGAATTCAAAAAATATGCTAAAAAGCGCTTTTAAAACAATATTGATTAATCAATATATAGATAACGATAAATTTTGTAAGAAAATTAATAACATTAATAATTGAAATATTTTTTAACCAAAATAAACATAATTTTACCTTAAGAATACTTCTTATATAGAAATTTTACAAATAATTCATTTTACTCTAATTCAATTTTACATGAAATGTTGAAAATATGTTTCGCGCTGTCACTCAACGTACTCACATTCGTCATTCACGAAATTCCACTTGCTGTTTCTTAATCCAATATAAAGTTGTGAGTCGTCACGACGACGCCACGTGCATACGCTTTACTGAGGATTGAAGTTAAACACTTAATTATTTGTGTAACACTTGAAAAGTAAATCATAAAATAATATAAAAATTATACATAATATTATATATACAAATAATAAAAGAAAATGGGTCAAACCAACACGTTCGAGTAAATACATATTAAATGTAACATAGCACACCTGTTGCGTGACTTGCCGTGCGTGTAGATACAAGAGTGTCCCGAAGGTAAGGTACTCTTGGAAATTGATATCCTCGTGTTACTCATTAATACTTAGTTTACAGGTTTTTTAAGCTTCACGCTTTATACCTAGTGAGGTAGCCAGTTAGAAGGGATGGTCAAATTCCCCTCGTCTAATGTCTGCTAACAAACGAGACGAAATTGGGAAACGGAAGCATTATATATTAATTGGAACGGAGTGTCTTAGCATTATATAGGGCTTTACAACAGAGGACTTTGCATAATCAAAATCTTTTGTAGAAATTTAGCACACTTTTATCACGTTACACGTTGAGTGGCGTAACTCAACAAGGCGCTATGTCTTATTACTACAGAGAGGAAATGAAAACAATCCATTTACCCTTTTTCAAAATGACATTGACTGTGCCGTGCGCCATGCTGGCCTCGTATGTACGGATATGTAAGATACATCCAACTAATTTTATAAATGTGAAAGTTAATGTGGATAAGCATGCATGTGGATTCATCCTTATAAACTTTCCATGTGGAGCATTCATCCATATAAACTTTCCATTAATATAAAAACTACTGAGCGGATTTAGTTGAAACTTTACAATAATATAGCTTATTTATGAGAATAAGACAAAGGCTACAATTTGTGCAAAGTAATTGTATAATTTGGCTATATTATAACAATAACTTTCAGCGGGCGAAGATCGCTATTATTGTATAGGAATTTGTTATATTAATCAACAGAGTTATTCTTTTTTTTTTCAAATAAATAAATATAAACGAAAAGTGTTGGAGGAAATAAAAGCACCGAGAGCAAGACCGGCAGATAGATGGATGTCTCGATGCGATCTAAAGTCTAAACCATTTTTCACATCGCACTTTAAAATGTAATGTCACCTTATTTTAGAAGATCAAAAGTCAAATAAAGTTACCAAATATATTTGTGAAATTATTTATTTAATAATCTTTATATTGATACTTTAAGCAAAATTAGTTTTTTATTCGTTACGAATTTTGACACTAATTTTTACGACAATTGTGCGGGGGGAGGAATAATAAATTTGGTAGTTATGGTTTATATAGATACAAAAGGAGCGCAAAAGGCATTTTTTTTTAAATATTAAATTTATAAAATGCAGCATGAGGCTAGTAGTGGCACAGTAGCACTAGGTGTGACTGCAAACGCGAGTGGTTGTGACTTCGATGGCTACTAATATTTTCATTTTTTCGCTCTGGTGCCGAGGTAAAAGCGTGACGTTTAGTTCCACCACTCATCAAGCAATGCCTCCAGAATTTGTCAGAAAGTGACGAACGGAGTGTCTTAACGCTAGGTTCTCTGCTTACCCTGCTGTGAAGTACAAGTGAAGTGCTGTGTACAGCGTGAAGCTGATTATATAAAATAAAATAAGTATCACCCACTGGTAATAACCAAATCTTTGACAATATACATTTTTGTATTTACCACTGCGTTTGAATTCCGATTTAGTTGAAACAGAAGTAAACATATATAAAAAATATATATTTTTAGCTTCCATTTAAGACTGTTGTATAGACTTCATCAAGTAAACAAAGTTGGGCTACGTGACAGCTTTGAACATCTAAATGAAGGCAGCATTGAACAAGCTTATTTGCCTATTTTAATTATTTTGTAATATATCCTTGTATGATATCAATATTTTATTAATTATCTATATTCTAAAAAGCGTATGGCATGTGAATAAACCTAGAGGTAGAGTAAGTAAATGATAGGTAATATTTAATGTCCAGTTCTAAAAGTATGCCAAAAATTTTAATATCACAATATAATGAACATATAAAATTAGTCGTGGCGCAGAGTCCCGTCGTGGCGCAGCGGCACGAGGGTTGACTGTAAAATCGACTGGTTGTGGGTTCAATCCCCACTCGAGGAAATGAAATATTTATTTACATTTGTATTTTAATTTCTTCACTCTGGTGTCAAGGCGAACGGAGTGTCTTAACACTAGATTCCCTCTGGCTACCCTGCTGTGTACGGGATATTGGGTGAAACGGATTTTTTTTTTAAAAATACAACACTGTTTATAGATTCCATTTGTAAAATTGGTGATAAGATGTTTACGTATGATCGTATATCATCATCATCATCGAATCTCAAGCACGACGCGTCCTCCTGTCCGGACGTGCACTTTTTATATTACATTCGTCTTCTAGTATAGTAAAATAAGGCATACATGTGCACATGTGCGTCATTGTACACCTCAAATCAATACAAAATACTTATAAAGTGGAAGGTGAAATATTTTTTATTAAATTACAATAAAAAAATAAATTTATTTTCTTTGTAAGAACAAAAATAAAATAACCATTTCCATAAAAAACAAAATATAATAATTCCTCCACATCTATATTCAAATTCAACAATAAAATGTATTGCAGCATCAACTAAGCACTGCAACTCAAAACCATTGTACGTCAATCAAGAACGTGGCATCTGTAGCTCGTTGAAGCGAGTAAATCTCCAGTCTTGGCCGTTCTCCAGATAGTTCATTTGCCGACTGATCTTTCGGAGGCGCTCTATACGTTACACAAAAAAAAAAATATTCGGAACTGTCATTTTCCTAATGGCTTTTTATGTGGTACGATTATCTCGGCCCAGATTTCAAAAAACTGCATAAAGCGAGGCCTTCAAAAGTTGGCACTATTCTGTAACCGCACGAACGCTGAGGTTAATTTTTTGCTATTCATCCGCAAAGATATCTTTTTTTACGTTTTGCGTTTTGTGATTTCATTTTTTTTTTAATTTTTTTTGTAATGATCTTTTAAAATGTTTAGTTTTTGTCGTATTTAGGCTCTTCTTCATTATAGTTATGTACTCGTACTGTAAAATTATTTGATAGCCATTTTTTTATTATACATTCATAGGGTAGATTGTACTTACATATAATAGATATAGCTGGCTGTCTTTTTCTTTAGCTTCACGCTTGTATACCGTACATAAGTACAAATGGAACCTAGGAACCTAGTCCTCTCTTCACTCTGTTCCCATGAAGACACTTTCGTTTCCCATTTTTCGCTGAATTCTGAAAGTATTTCGTGACGAAAATAACTGACTTAGCCTCTTTAGCAAAGCGAAAAAATAAAAATATTTACTATTTCCTCGAGAGGACTCACTACCAGAGGACACAATCGGACCCACAACCTGCGTGCGCCACGACTGGCCTCACATACTATACAAATGAGTACATAACTATTAAATATATAATTATTTCATAATTTTATAAGATAATCTTTGTCTATTGTAGTAATACAATATTTATGTACACTGAGTAAGAATAAATAACATATTTTATTGCATAGCGAAATCTAAGCACAGTACCAACAAACAAAACATATCGCGACGTTTATATTTATTTTGTAGGTAAGAGAATTCCAAAGAACTCCATTGATGGTGCAAAACTTGTGATATTATATTGAAAGTGCCTGACTTGGAAAATTGGTTTCTTAGAATAAAATATTGCTCGCGGTAAAAGAATCTTAACTCTGTGGAAGTATATTTTAAAAGAAACTAAATTAGATTGCTACATATTTGAAATTTTGTTTTGTTTTAAAAGATGTTATAGCATTGGAACAGTGTTTGACTGCTAGTGATGATTAAGGGTCCGCTTGTGTAAATTCATATTTCATTTATAGATGTAATAAGCTAGCGACCCAAACGCGACTTCGCTTTAACAGCTTTAAAGCGGTTAATGCTAAATTATAGATATTATTTCTATAAATTGTAGCCTGTATATTATTCTGAGTTATAAGCTATATTACTGAAAAAAATTATCTAAATCCGTTCAGTAGTTTTTGCTTGAAAGTGAAACAAACATCCATTCTCACAAACTTTGCCATTTACAATATTAGCATCTAGGATTATTACAGTACTCAATGTTATAATTCGACTCAAAAACTTTATTATATATTTTCCGTTTGAACGAATCCAATAACATATGTATATCAATAATATACGCTACAAAGTGCACAACTGTTCACCGACGTCTAAAATTGGCCTCGACATTTACAAGCTATCTTGGTTTGAGCTTCAGATTTCACAGATGCTTTGGTTGTTTTGCTTCGAGTTGCGAGATATGTATTCGCGAGCTTTGCTGGCTTCCTGAAATCAATCAACGTCACCTGAGTGTCCTATATTCTATTTATAAAGAGGATAAAGGCATCGTTTATCTTCTTGCTGTCTTTGGATAGTCAGATCTAGTGGTAATAAATAGATACTTCTTTAACCAGTTTTTGGATTGTGAGTCGTGCTATGGATAAATTGCTAAGATTTTTTTGTTACTATGATTTTTTTTTGAATTGGTTGTGCGAATCTGGTGATAAATTACTAACGTTGGTTTCATGCTGTATCTCACACATACTAGGGTAGGCAGGGGGAACCTGGGAACCTAGGGTTCGCAATAAGACACTTTCCTTCCTAACTTTGAAAATTCTGGAGGCATCTTTTTTTATAGTCAGCCGGACAAATTTTATATATTTTTGTATCTCCGTGCTAGATTTGAATATAAAATCATAACTTTAGTCAGATAATGTCGTGAATATATCTATATTAATTAATTGACAATAAGAAGTAAAAGAATAAATCGTTTTATTTTATCAAGTTTCAAGACAACTTAGACACGTCGGTTCTGCACCGGATCTCAATGGACGTTGGCTTGCGCTACTTAACACACAATAATGGTATGAAAGAACGTATTATAATAAGATTGAGATTTCTTACTAGATAATCGATTTTGTAACTTAACTTAAATAAGAAATGTCAGAAAAAGATGGCAGAAAGAAAAGCAAAAACATAACTTATTATCTTTTCAGAATTATTATCGACTTAGTTAATCGAGTCCGTAAACAAATAGTTTTTATAAATTTAAATATTATAATACTTAATATTAATCAAAATAATGAGGCCGTCGTGGTATACGGGGCCCAAGTGTGTGACTGTAAAGCGACGAATGCGGGTTCGATCTCTACTCGGGGAAATGAATTATTAATATTTTAATTTATTCTGTCTGGTATCAAAACCCGGCAGTGAGTTCCACCATTTATCACGCAACGACTCGAATAATTCATAGGAAAGTAAGAAACGGAGTGTCCTATTCTACTTTGCTATATGCGGGTAAAAGTCAAAAGAAAGTGTTTTTAAGCTTTTGTTTCAATAAAAATGTTAATAGGAAAACTGAAAAAAAAAATATTTAAAGAAGAGAGGTGTTTACAGAAAAAAGTTACCGTACTCAAACATAATGACCATTTTGCTTAGAAGCTTGCGACCGAACTGTCTCAAAGCCACATTTTCATTAACGTAACATGCAGGATAATAAGTGAATCTGACCACAAATGTGTTTTGTATGCAAATCCGGGCTGCATTTATGCTTTTAACGTCATTATTGGACTCCCACGTCTATCGTCGTGTGTTACTATGTTACGATTAGGGAAATATTTAATCTTACTTTCAATACAGAAAATCTTTAAAAAATGATTTCTGGTTTTCTGTATTTCAGTATAGATAATATTTTCGAGGTTAATCGACAGGTGGTGGATTCGATTTCCACTCGAGGAAATGAAATATTTAATATTTTAGTTTCTTCGCTCTGTTGAGGTAAGAGGAAGAGGTGTTGAGGTAAAGGGCGACGCTGAGATCCGCCATTCAACACGCAATGTCTCCAGAATCCGGTGGAAAATGGCCAGGGGAGTGTCTTAACATTAGGCTTCCTCTGCCTGTCTCGCCTACCCTGCTATATGTTGAATACAATGTGAAATTGTATTTAAACATTTTTTTTAACATATAAGTTGCTTTTCTAAATTCTAAATAATATGAATTTAATTAAGATTATTTATTAGATTTCTTCAAGAAGTGAAAAAATTAAAAAAAAATGTTTTATCAATTATTTGATGACAAAAGTTTCTAAGTAATTAGTTATTATTAGGTGCAGAAAACTACTTTTTTAGACTCATCGATGAATATTTTCTAGTTATAATTGAGACCGTCCTGGCTCAGGAGCACAAACATGCGACTGTAAACCCAAAAGTTAATATTTTAATTTTCTCCCTCTGGTAACAAGGCAAAGCGCGGCGTTGAATTCTGTCACTCAACACCCAAAACCTCCAGAATTTAGCATAAGCAACATAGCAATAAATAATACATAAATATACATTGTTACGTGTAAGATAGTAAATTTATTTTTATTTGAAAATATAATAATGTATACAATTTAGTCAATAAAGTTGTAAGCAATTATAAGTTTTCGTATTTTATAACAAGCTTGTTAATAATTTTGAAAATTTTAAAGAAAATTATAACAAAATATTAATTAATTAACTTAATTTTTTTCTGTAGTTGACTTAACACATTAATGTTATTAAAGAAGAATTAATGGAAAATAGGAATTATTTCTGTTTATAATTGACTTTTCTAAAGGAATTTTGAGACTTGACACAATTAGAACTGTTGTAATGTTTGAGTATTACTTTTTGCCCGACTACGACAAAGCAAAAGGAAGGTTATGATTTTGACCTGTATGTATGTATGTGGGTATAGATGTTCATCTGTTACCTCATAACTTCTAAACTAGTTATCATATTTAGACAAATGAGGTGTCGTTAGAAAACTCTTGATCGTCTGCTGATTATAGGCTACATGACATTACGTTAAATTGACAGCGCTTTCTAGGGGGCTTTAACTAAAGAACTAAAAAAAATATTTCTTTAATGTGTCATGTGGAGTATCAAATGAAAGAATTTTCTTAGCACATTTTAAATATGTAAATATAATATTATTAGTTGTTGCTGACGGCTTAAAAGATAGCCGTGGTCGTATGCAACCTACTGTAACAAAACAGATTCGTTATAATAATAAAATAAAATTAAATTAAAGTGGCATACGATCACATCTATCTTATAATACGTATAAGTATACTGTTTACATAATAGTCAGTAAATTTTTAATAATTTGTACATAATATTATCAACGGAAACTATTTTCTTGTTAGATATTCAACTGTCAATCTGGTTTGTATACATATAGAGTTAAATCCTCGTGCATATTTTCGAAAATTTTCTCTGTTTTCATACAAAAAAATTGTCACTACTACTATATTAAAATTACAATATTCCACCAAAAAAAAAATCTTAAAGAAATCTAATTGCTATCTTAACTCTACAAAAATATATATAATATATATACCTAAGAACACAATAATACATTTAAGACGCGGTTAAACCACAAAGCTTATCGCAAATCTTATCGACCTGTCATACCAGTGCTTAAACTACAAAGGGTATTGAATACTATATTATCAAGTAACATAATAGAGGCTTTTCGAGAAGACGAGAGAGCGACTGTATTGTAATAGGTTGTAGATTCGATTCCCACTTGAGAGAATGAAATATTTCAAATTTTCACTTCTTCCAGAATTCGGCAGAAAGTAGGGAATGGAAGTGTCTTATTAGGAACAGAGAGTCGTAACACTAGGTTCTCAGGTTCCCTCTGCCTATTTTAAAATTTATCTGTTGAATAGGATCCAACGTAACAATTTTAGTTTACAATGTTTTTTTGTAAGCTCCAAATTTCTTCTAAAATACTAATAAAGCTTTTGAGGCCGGTCGTGGCGCAGCGGCACGAGGTGTGACTGCAAAACCGACTGGTTGTGGGTTCGATCCCCACTCGAGGAGATGAAATATTTACTTAAATTTATATTTCCATTTCTTCGCTCTGGTGTCGAGGTTAAGCGCGGCGTTGAGTTCTCCCACTGCCACACAAATTCGGCAGAAAGTGGGGAACGGAGTGTCTTAACACTAGGTTCCCTCTGCCTACCCTGCTGTGTGCGGGATACAGCGTGAAGCTGATTTAATTTTTTTTTTTACTAATAAAGCCAGAAAAAAATATCACTAATTTTGTCTGCTCCTCACTTATTTTATCTTACTACAAGCGGCCCGCCTGCGGCTTCGCCCGCTTTAACTACATGATTATTGATTTAATAAACAGAATTGATTGACAATTATAATGACTTCTAATATGATTTTTTATTACTTTTATTTGTAATATTCTAATATGATTTTTTATTATTTTCTATTACTATTATGGTAATTTCTATAAGAATTTTTGAATGTTATGAATTAAAAAATACGGCTAATAAAATACGGTTTTGAATTAAAAATTATTGTTGATATTTGATATTTATAAAATATACATAAAGCTAATTATTTATTACACGTATATATTTTGATAACATTATGTTCTTTTTACCTATGTAATGTACGTCTCATCAAAATTCTAAAACTCTGTTAAATGTTCTGATGTCAGTAAATAATTTAATTTACTCTTTCAGAAACAGCCTTAAATGTTAAATTATTGATTTGGGTAAGGATTCATAATATTCTTTGTAAAATAACTGTAATGTTTGCATATTAACTCCTGTACAGTTTTTAAATTAGTTACACATATTATTAGCTAAATGTACAATTGGTAAATATGTAGTTATTACAGAGTACACGTAGAAAGGATGTTTTTAGGCATTTTTATATAGATTTATTTCAAACGAACGAACGAACCAAAAAATCTATGTATTTGCTTGATATCTCTTTGAAGATCAAATCGTTCTTTATCTCTGTGTTGAATTAATTACGATTTAAACTTAACTGTTATGATTTATGAAGGTAATCTCCACTAACAATTCAATTTTGTTTACTTTATTGTATAAAATATTGTATAATAGTGCTTCAAAAATATATATTTTTATCAACAGTCATATAACCAAGACGTTTCGAATGTCATTCTTTAGCCAGGAATCTTACCAGCGCGATTGCTATATAACATTCGCAGGCAAACTAATGCCTTGAGTTCATTCAAATGACGATAACTTTTTTTTAATGAACCGATTTTGATGAACCAAACTTTAGTAGTTAAGTTGAGTTAAAACAAAGTAATTGGTGAAACCTTTAAGTAAATCAGTTCAGTACTTTCAGAGAAACATGTGTGTGTAAATATATCGACAGACAGACAGACAGACAAGAAATTCAAAAAAAATATTTTTGCTTTCTATTATTCTTTTTAAGTGTCCCTCTATCCATTTCAATCAAAATTACTAAATGTACAGACAAAATATTTTTACTGTCTTATTATATATAGAGATTATAGAATGAGAAATAAAAATAATATAAATGTAATTCCGAATAAATTAATTATTTTGAACATATACAATTCACTGTTTATATTTATTAATTATTATACTTAAATCATGTTTCTACAGAGCCGCCGCGGACGTCGCCCCAACAGGACGGGGGGCTGGGGACGCCCCGTTCCTCCGTCTCGCCACCCGATCCTTCACCGACATTTCCAACGGTAAGTTGACTTAGCTATCAACTTAGGAAACAGTTAATTATTACAGTTTTACTTTTATTCTCAAAATCAGAATTAAATTGAATCGGCTTCACGCTGTATTCCGCACACAGCAGCGTAGGCAAAGAAAATGTAGTTACCTAGTGTCAAGACACTCCGTTACCCACTATTCGGCTAGTTCTGGAGGCATTGAGTCGCCGCGCTTTGCCTCGACACCAGAATGAAGGAATGAAAATATAAATGTAGGTAAATAAATATTTCATTTCCTCGAGTGGGGATCGAAGCCACAACCAGTCGATTTTACAATCACATTTTATGGCCCTGCGCCACGACTGGCCTCAATTTTTATTTTGTTATTTTAATTTAAATAAATCGGGGCTGTCGTGGCATAGCGGCACCAACGTGCGAGTGTAAACACGGGGGAATGAAATATTTAATATTTTCATTTCCTCGCACTGGTAACCAGGCAAAGCGCGGCGTTGAGTCTATCGATGCCTCCAGAATCCGGCAGTTAGTGGCAAACGGAAGTGTCTTAATGAGAACGGAGTCTTATCTTAGTCTTAACACTAAGTTCCCAGACTCAATATGCCTACCTTGCTAGGTGTGGAATACAGTTTGAAGTAAAAGAAATAATAAATTAGGTATTTATATCTTTTAGGATAAAAAAAAATACTTTAATTATTAGCTTCGCCTTATCCCGCATATAACGCGATTGTCAGAGAGAACCTAGTGCTTTTGGACACTCTGTTCTCCGTTTTCCACCCGAAATTGAATATTATTTTAATATCTACATAAAAGAACATTATTGTGGCTAATGCTTCAGTTATTTTTAACATAGGTCCTACATTTGTTGTTCAGCTTTATTTAAAACTATTGTTTTTTTCGTAATTTGCATAATATTTCCAAGTTTTTTAAAAATAATCGTTACCTCAAATTTTGTTCGTAAAGAAATCTCTTTTTTAATCANATATATATATATATATATATATATATATATATATATATATATATTCATACAGGTTTTTTTTTATTTTGATTAAAAAAGAGAGTGAACTAAATTTAAAAATATCATAAGTTCATCTTGATCATGAGAATGTGAAGATAATCAAAAATGTCAAGAAATTGAGTGCCCCATTTGGGAAAACTACGTTTTAAGTGGTGGAACTCAACGCCGCCCTTTACTTACTAGAATGAAGAAATAAAAATAATTTAAATATAACATCACATCGAAATTTATATAAAAATGCTTTTCGTTGAACTTTTGATGATTTATTTTCCTTTGATTTCAACGGTTCCGAGTATAAGAGTACGAGATATAAGTATATTGTGGAAGGGTGAATATTTTAGATTTACTATTTAACTTTCGCTTCTGAAATTATTCTTTTTACTCAACAACGTTTCATTGAAATGTCAGTATACAATTCACTGAATATTAAAATTTACATGTTGTTTTACTTTGCTCAAAATACTCGTAATTTATATCGTATTTTATAAAATGTATTTGAGGCCAGTCGTGGTGCAGTGGCACAAAGTGTGACTGTAAAACCGATTGGGTGTGGGTTCGATCCCCACTCGAGGAGAAGAAATATTTACTTAAATTTATATTTCCATTTCTTCGTTCTGATATCGAGGGAAAGCACTGAGTTGAGTCCTGCCACTCAACATGCAATGCCTCCAGAATTCGGCAGAAAGTGGGGAACGGAGTGTCTTAGCACTAGGTTCCCTCTGCCTACTGAAGCTTATTTATTTTATTAATTTCTAAGTACTTACTGCATTTGTGCATTTTATTGTTACCACCAATTAATAGGAAGTAAAACACAATTATAAATTCTAGTATATATGAAAACTAGTATTTATATACGGCTTCGCCCACGTGGAATGAGTTACATCGTACAATGGGTTACATCGAAAGGATTAAGGTGATGTTATACAATACATCATGAGGATCATTAGGTTTACCTTATAGTTTATTTATAAATAAACTATATTTATTTTTAATTTGACTCAGTAGTTTTTGAAATTAGAGTGTCAACCAAACGAACTCTTTAACTTTATAATATTAGTATATGTATAGATATTTTTATTCATACAAATAAATATAAATTAATTGAAGTGTATTTATAGCACGACTAATGTTACTGCGTCATTGCGTATCGCGTTTGTCATCGTAAAGCAACGCGCGTTCGTGTTTTCCTGTAATACTCTTCGTATATACTTCCATATCCTATTATTACTTGATTTATTAGATAGTCAACTCTGGGAACCTTTTTTTGTAATTAAAAAAAGGGATTTACTTAAAAATAAACTCATTTATTGCATGCAATAATTAAAACATTTTTAAAATGTTATTCCACACTTAGGAAAGATAAATACTTATTTTAGAAAACGTATAAAAAATTGAACGTAGCGGGACTAGAACCTGCGCCTTCTGAAAACCGACCAGATGCTCTGACCACTAAGCCATACGTTCTCATCAAGCCACGTTGAAATTTTTATACGCTAAAATAAAAATAAACATCTCGGGTTGCGTGTCCGGTGGCCTCCATAATTAGGTTTATTTTCAATTTTATTTATAAACGATTTTTGTTACCAATGGCGTAATGGAACAGCTCCTGACTGGAAACGCGATGATTGTGAGTTCGATTGCCACTTGGAGAAATTATTATTTTTAATTTTTTCCGCTTTAGTAAGAGCGTTGATTGACCGCCAGTTAACATAAAATCGTTTAAGAGAAACAAATGAAGATATATATTTTTAGGGCTTCGGTCCTTTTAAGGAAAAAAGGTACCCTTATAAGATCACTTTGTAGTCCGTCTGCCTGTCTATCTATTTGTCTGTCTGTCTGTCAAAAGCCCTTATCTCGGGAACGCTTAAAAATATCGAGTTGAAATTCAAACTATATACCTAGCTAAATCTATAACTTCATGATTTCTTAAAAAAACCTATTTCTACGTTTACTTAAAAAAAGATATTGCTGTTTATTATAGCAAAAACGCGTATTTCTATACTAAAAAGGGATTCAAAATTAATAGGGTCCTTCCGGTTAACGTAGAATTGTGAAATTTGACAGCTAGCTTCTACAGGTATTAATAGCCCTAATATTGAGGCAAAATTTGGTATTAAAGCCGCTAGTTCAATTAAGGTATCAGATGAAAGGGCTCTGGCTAAGCTAAACTTGAATTTCAGAAAAAGCTGGAGATCTCCAATTTTTGTTCGGAACCTTCGGGTGGCGAGACCGACTCGCGCTTGTCCGGTTTTTTTTTTACATTTTAAATGTTTTTTTTACCCCACTTACGAAAGGAAAATTATTATTTTTTTAAGTAAATAAGATATATTTTTTGACTCTATCTGGCATCTAACTCTATCTGGTAATTTAAAATGCGGCCATGAATTTCAATATCGCACACGCAATATCTTCAGGAGGAAATTTAAAAAAAAAGAATCCTAACATTTAGTTCTCTCTGCTTACCTTGCATATAACGGCAGATGCGTAAATCTGAAAAAAGTATATAAAACAATGTTAAAGATTTATTAAATAATTCTTTACATAAATTAATATTCTTATATTTTTTTCTTTCATTAGATACGTGGTGTGGAGATAGGCATCGTAGTTTTAGTACTGATTGTGTGGATCGGCGCGATAGCACTGTTCTTCAACAGATGGGGCAAAATACGGATGTTGCTCCCTTACCAGCCAGATTACAAACAAGAACAGTTAAAGGTAATATAAAGTCATACAATATATTAAATACTTATACTAATATAAACTTCTATTATTTATTTTTTGTAGTTAAACTTTAAAATTACTGTCTCATTGTATACAACATGATTGTGGGTTTAATCTTGGGCTAATTCGCTACCAAACCAACCAAAATGTATTAGAGAGACTACGTATTTGTGACAATATAGTCAGGAATTGTATGTATAAACAGGAATATTACATACTATTAGAGAGAAAAAAATTACTTCATAATAGCTTTGAAATAAATGTGTTATTAATTATATTATATATCCTATATAAATACATTTGAAACTATTTTAATGATGAAGAATTGTTGAAAATCGATGAAACTATTACTATTAGGAACTTTAAATATTTCGGTACTATTTACTAGTTAAGTAGCTCTGGTTCATGTTATATTGGAACGTTTTACTACAATAACATTTGAGCACCTTTGATCAAACTTTATTCTTCAGACATATTTATAATATATAATTATCCTTAAGACACAGTTAATTTACTGCTCTTATAGAAGATAATACATATAAATAAGAACGTTTAGATTTTATGTTGTTAAATTGTTGTTATTTTTATTACATTTTAAGCTAATCATATTGTTAGTTGTAGATAACTTATACATTCCATTTGTCAATAAAACTTTGACAGGTTGATGTGCATCCTTCCAATTCGACGCCGTAGGACTCATGGTGTGTTATAAATTTACCTAACTGTACACGTTCGCTAGATTTCAGTAACAAATTAACTAAACTTTCCAAAAATATAACTGAATATTGAAAATAACGCTTGAAAATAACATTGTGTAATAATATGGATAACAATTATATATCGTAGAGCTATTTTAACTTTATTAATTTTAGTCGTTTATATTATCAGCCATACATATATTTATATAACAAATACATACATGGAAGAGCATGCTAGCTATGTTTCTTCATCATATGTTAAAAAAGATATGTTATCGGCTCAATAATTTATTCATTTTTTTATAAATAATTTTAACAAAACTAATTTTGAAATCGTTATAACGCTATACTAAAAGTATTAAGTGAAACGTGCTTTATATTATACAGATCACTAATTATTCGTCATAATTGTAATCTGTCTTGTAATTTACATTTTTTAATCTGTAATATTAAAAAATGTAAATTATAAAAAAAACATATATTTTTTTTTATTTTTTGGATAGCCTTACCTTAGGCTAAATATCACTAATAGATTCTAAATAAATCGATATATTAATTTTAAAAAATTATGACGAAAAATAAAGAAAATTCAAATTTGTTTAAATTTTTAGGTGCCAGGAAGTAGTGCTTTAGCTGCAGCAACAGCTGGAGGCACTTGTGGAGCGCATTCAGCACCGTCAGCATGTTCGGTAAATACATATTTTTACCGCATTTTGATTCTTGATTTGACTTGATTTCTCTTGATTGATTTTATGTTTTCTTTCAATGTCAACTCAACCCTTGAATTTATGTCAAATAATATTTTTATTTATATTATGCTATAAATGTTAATGATTATTTAAGAAATCATATCTTTTCTAAGTTTTATTTTTTCTTTTCTTTATTGTGCAAATGACATTAGGATATCGGGAATCATTCGGATGTAAGATTTATTGTATTTATGTAATTAGCACTCACATGTAGTTGTTCATAACATGTAGTTTTTTATAAACAGTAATTTTCTGTGTAGATTTCATCATATTAATTATTATTCCATATAAACAGAGTTTTTTGTTATTACTGAGGCCGGTGGTGGCGCAGGGGCACAAAGAGTAAAACGGTCTGGTTGTGGGTTCGATCCCCACTCGAGGAGATGAAATATTTACCTTAATTTACATTTCCATTTCTTCGCTCTGGTATTGAGGCAAAGCGCGGCGTTGAGTTCTGCCACTCGACACGCAATGCCTCCAGTATCCGGCAAAAAGTGGGGAACTGAGTGACTTAACACTAGGTTCCCTCTGCCTACTCTACCTGCTGAGTGCGGGATACAGCGTGAAGCTTGTTATTAGTATCGATATTTCATCATAGTATTTATCTGAATAAATCATTATATTTTTATATGTTTTATAATATTATATTATAGTGTCTGTCTGTTAGGTATATAAGTTATTATTTTATATTCGTCTACGTAACTTAATGATTATGAAAATGTTTCTATACACCGTCGACGTACAATTATGTGCATAATTTTTTTTTACTAAATAGCAACAATAAGTCAGATTTTTTAAATTATCTTGTCTGTGCATTTTCTATAAAACCAATATAGCAGCTAGCTAGCTTTAGCCAGTTTTTAATACAATTTTGCATGATTTATGTTTTAGAAATATTATAAAACTCTTACAGTATATTTTTTAAATATTTTAGGAATAAAAAGGTGTAGTTTTTTTTCGATTCGATTCGATTTCTATTGTATAAATATTGATTGAGCTTGACACAAAAATATAAAACTTAATATTAAAACACAAAAAATATAAAAATACATAAGTAATAAAATATACAAAAATATATTTTTCTTCTAAATATTTGTAACTGCTTGTTACAGTACTAATTCAATTAAAGAGAGCCAGAACAAAAAAAAAAAACGGTGGAAAAACTTACACAATTAATACGTAAATGTTCGCATAATGCCGTTACAACGTGACACTTCAAGGTTAGCCAAAGGTTTAAGATTGCAGTACAAAGACACGCTTAGCGTGATTCCCATTCGACCGCATTGCACCATTTCCACCACGTTATAAAGGTCGAGGAAATCCTGCATTTTGTTATAGGTATATAATATAGCAAGTTGTTTCTAAAGTGAGATTATTGAAAGACAAAGTTAAAAAATAATAATATTATATATGAAACAGATATGACGCTTTTTTTAATGATGAGTATGAATTCCAGTTCCAACGAGGAACATATGTTTCTGCTGAATTCTGGAGGCAGTGCATGTTGAGTGGCGGAACTCAACGCCACGTTTTCTCTCGTTACCAAAGCGCGAAAATGAAAATTAACCTGTTAACTGGGTATGACGAAATATTTCGTCATACATAAGAGGGCATGACGAAATTTTAATTAATTTAATAAAAAATAATTAATTTAAATTTAATTAATTATTATTATTACTTAATTTATTTTTTTATTAATTTTAATTTTTATTAATTTTATTTAATTTTTTTAATTTTTTTATTTGTTTGCGAAGAAAAGTCCCCATTCTGAAACGAGTTGAGCAATAGCTAATTCCCCGGTTAACAGGTTAAATATTTGATTTCTTTCAGTGGGGATCGAACCTACAACCTTTCTCATTTACAGTCTCATGCTTCTGCTCCTGCGCCACGACTGTCCTGTAGGAAGGATAATATTTAATATTAAAATTATATTACATTAATTGCGGTGATCATTTTTGACCACTTCATAAACAATTTATCCGGAAAATCGATAATGTAATATACATATAACAAGATTGTCGAAAATTGGTGCGTAAGGTTATTCGGATAGGTATATGTGTTTATTTATTTATAAAAAAATTAATTATAATATCGAAAAAAGCTTTGTACTGTTTTCGTATAAAACATATATGCTGGGTATACAGAGGGAACCTAGTGTTACAAATACTCTATTTGTTCTATTCTGTAGGATTCAAAGTCACTCTTTGTGTTTTTATCTGAGCGGAGAAACGTAAGGATTAAATATTTCATTCCCTCAAGTGGGAATCGGACCCACTGCCGTCGCATTTACAGTAAAGCGCCATGCCTCTGCGCCGCAATAAAATCCACTATATCTTGTGTTTAAATAGAATATATTTAGGCCTTTGTAAGGTGTAAAGAAAGGAAATGGCAAAGCTTACACACTGTGCTGTGAAAATATTTTAAGTAGTCGGCATCAATTGACCTAGTTTTCCGTAGAAACAAAAGAAAATATTTCCTTTATTCAGACATGTTCTAAACATTAAGTAGACTTCTAGTCAATGCTTCATTATAAACCAAAATTTCTATACAGTGTTTTTTTTTATTATAAATAGAAAATATAATTTAAGACAACATATTAATTTGAAGCCAGCAGGGGCACAGAGTGAAACTGTAAAATCGACTGGTTATGGGTTCTATTCCCACTCGAGGAGATAAAATATTTACTTACACTTATATTTTTATTTCTTCGCTCTGGTGTCGAGGCAAAGCGTGGTGTTGAGTTCCGCCACTCAGCACCTCCAGAACTCGGCGGAAAATATAAAACTTAATATTAAAAAACACAAAAAATATAAAAATACATAAGTAATTAAATATACAAAAATATATTTTTCTTATAAATATTTGTAACTGTTTGTTAACGTTTCGGCGGAAAGTGATGATTTATTTTTTTTATATTAAGTTTTATTTTTCAAGTAATAGCTCTTAATTATTATTTTTTTTAACTTTTCTGTCTTAATATAACTGTAAAAACAAATTAACTGAGTGTCTTATCGCTTCGCTCCCTGTAATTACCCCACCAATATTTCAATGATGCCTGCCTCTTAATAAAGTAAAGTATCGAAAACGTTGGAAGCTTAACCAAAATATGGAACATTTTATTATACATAAAAAAAATTAAATTAGCTTCACGCTGTATCCCGCACACATCAGGGTAGGCAGAGGGAACCTAGTGTTAAGACACTCCGTTCCCCACTTTCTGCCGAATTCTGGAGGCATTGCGTGTTGAGTGGCAGAACTCAACGCCGCGCTTAACCTCGACACCAGAGCGAAGAAATGGAAATATAAATTTAAGTAAATATTTCATCTCCTCGAGTGGGGATCGAACCCACAACCAGTCGGTTTTGCAGTTACACCTCGTGCCGCTGCGCCACGACCGGCCTCAATATATAATTTATTATACATATTTAACAAAAATAAAAATGAAGCTACTATGGGTATATTTAAATTATCTTCATTTCTCCGATTTGGTTTGATAGACTAAGCAGGGCTGTGCATTCCACCACTCATTATGCAGTATCTAAAAAGCTGAGGCGTTTCGTGAACGGAACGGAGTCTTCTAAAATTAGGTTCCCTTTGCCCACCGTTTTGCCCTGCTATGGAAAAAAAAAACTTGGATATAGAAAATATCAAGGATAAAAAATGAGGACATCCCGAAAGGTGTCGACGAAGAGGTTCATGGCGGTTAGTGATGTGAATATATTATGACATCAGCCTTATTTTGATTATTACCTATATTCCATTAATAGATATGTGAAGCAAAAATTTTTGTACCGTTTTTCTTTCAAAAATTATGTGGTGTGTGGTAAATTATGGATGGGGAAGGAATGCAGAATGCAAATGGCTTAAAAATATATTAAAATAATAAAATAAATATAACACCCTTATCATATGTTTGACAATATACACTTTTATATAAAGTGACATACACGTTGCTATGGTAACGTGTATTACTGTACGCGTTAATCGATTGTGTAGTTATTATTATTATCATTATTATTAAATGGTTTAATAGAACCATTTGAAATTAAAACAAACACAAGAAAATTTGATGTCAAGGCAGTTTTATGGATAGTTTCTAAACAACCTTCACTGAAAAAAATTAGAGTACGTAAAGAAAGTTGGTAAACAAATGATTCAATTTTTTCTTCTTATCCTGCTACAGATAATGTTCGAAAACATAAATGACCATACATTAATTTCTTTTCAAATGTATATAATAGGATTCCTATAATTAAAGCGATCCCAAGTATTTAATTTTATACATTGTGTTTATTTAGTATGGTATCTTTTTTTATTAGTCACGCCTTCGTAAAACCAATTTATAAAATTGAAATTGTTTCTATATATTACAATATACTGGAGTCGGCAATTTGCCTTATTTTGATTGTTCAGTTACAATATATAATCCAGATTATTAACCAATGAAAAATGTGGGCTTAAATACATAAAAGATGAACAAAAATTCGTGTTTGTAAAACAAGCTTGGCTTCTTCATATTGTACAGAACCTACCTACCAGTGTTAAGACTTTTTCCGCCGAATTCCTGAGGCATGTTCAGTGGCAGAACTCAACGCCGCGTTTTACCTCGTTACTAGAGCGAGGAAATAATAATATTAAATATTTAATTTTCTCGACTGTGAATCAAACCGACAACCTATGCTTGTGCTCCTGCGCCACGACTGGCGTTAATAACATAATTATAACAATACTCGTAAATATTATTTCTTGAGTGATTTTGAAGTAAATTATAGAAAATATGCCGTGTCGGTATCTTCATGTTCTTTACACTAGCTTTTTATGCGATTTCGCCTGCGAGGTAAAATATCTAAGAAAGACTTGTGCATGACAAGACACGTAATATGAGTAAGAGCTCGAGATAGTACTGTCCGCAAGTGCAATGGATTATATTAAAATGGCTAATGTGATGTCATATAACCTTTCTATATAAAGGTACCTTAAAACAAAAGGTGGCCAATCGTGGCGCTGTAGCACAAGCTAGCAACGGAGTGCCTTAAGGCTATGTTCCTAGGTTCCCTCTGCCTATCCTGCAAAAGCAGGATAGGTAGAAGGATAGGCAGCAGCAAATAAATATATAAATCAGGATACATAAATATATATAAAAATAAATAAATATATATGCGGGATACATAAATAAATATATTAAACATTTATTTTATTTATTTAATTGTAGTTATTCTTTGGATTTCTAATATTATATCTTTCGTATTTTGCAGGACAGTTAGAGACCCTATGAAATGTTACCAATTACTATGCTTTTAAAACTAATAAAATCTTACACGAGACCAGTCGTGGCGCATAGACACAAAGTGTAACTGTCAAATCGACTGGTTTTAGGTTCGATTCCCACTCGAGTAAATAAAATATTTATTTATATTTATATTTTCATTTCTTCGCTTTGCTATTGAGGCAAAGCGCGGCGTTCAGTTCCGCCACTCAATACGCAATACCTCCAGATTTCTGTCTTAACACTAGGTTTCCTCAGCCTACCCTGCTCTGTGGGGGATACAGCGTGAAGCTGATTTAATTTTAATTTTTAACTTTAAAATCTTACAAACTGAAAGGATAGCCCAATATTTTACTAGCTACTTCGAGAAAAAATTTAACTTGTTTTAACGAAGTCATGATACTGTAATTACAACATACATACATTCCAAAATTTAATGTATTTTCTATCAACAATAAATCATCTATATATTCCAATATTGTCAAACTTAGGAATGATGGAGCGAAAAGTCAAAGTTCATTAATTATATGTTACCCCAAGTATAGAGCAGTGTTGAGTTTCTTACTGTCATATTGTTGCGAACTAGTTAACTGCTAATTGTAGTCGCCATCTGATAAACGCTTTGTTCCATTTTGGTGGAAATTCTGGTCATGGTCGTAGTAGAGAGTGTTTTGTATTTAGGGTTTTGTTTTTCTATTTATATTGTTGTTTTTTTAGCTTCGCGCTATATCACAAACATGGCAAGGTAAGCAGGGGGAACCTAAGGAACCTAGTGATATTATACTTCGTTCCTATTAAAACACTTCGTTCTCCATTTTTCTCCGAATTTTGGAGGCGTTGTGTGTTAGTTGCGGAATCAACGCCGCACTTTGCCTCGTAATAAAGCGAAGAAATGAAATTATTAAATATGTTATTTCCGCGAGCGGAAATAGAACCCACTACCAGTCGTATGCTTATACACCTCCGCCACGACTGCCCTCAATACTGTTATGATTTATAAAAAATGAATTGTAACTTGGGAGAAAGAAGAAAAAAAGAAACTCAAGGAAAAAAAAGAAAGAAAGAAACCTACATTCAAATTTAACCTTTTTATACGTAGATTTGGTGTGTTTGTTGTCTCTTAGTAGTAACTCTATAAGAGAAGAATTTTTGTAAATTGATATAGATTTAAATATAACTAAATATTAAAAATTCTCGTAAGCTGAAACACGAATTTAACATATCACAATTTTGTACCACATTGTAATTAGTAAACATCGTCGAGGCTTATCAAGTAATTTATTGTAAACTAGGAGTATATTAGTAATAGAATTAAGCCAAGATAATCTGAAATTAAGTATGAAACCGTAATTGGATTTGAACCAAAACCTATTGGATAGCTTTTATAGCCTTTTTCATTTTCTATACCCTTTTTTATTTATATATTATTATTTAATTAATTATTTCTAAGTGTTAATTCTATTGAAGCTAATAGCGCACTACGGTTGTGGGTTCGATTCCCACTTTGAAAAATGAGTCTTAGCTTGATTTGAAATTCCAAATGAGCAAAAAATATTTTAAAATAGTGATACTTATTAAGAAATACAGCTTCGACAATAAATAATACTATATGAAAAAACTTACTATTCAAATGAATAAACGAAACGAAACGACGCGAAACAGTATTCATTTTTATTTGTAGCACTAATTATGAACAAAAGTATGTACCTGAAGCGAATTGCTACACGAATTCTTATAAAAATAAGTCATTCACGTACTATAAGTATAGGTAATGGGGGATTTTTTCATAAAATATTTATTTTAAAAAAGGCTTAAACGTAAATAATGTCTCACCCCTCAAGTTTATCAAGAATATAATAAATCTGGTAAAAAATTACACGCAGTATTCATATTATATAAGTATGTTTATTTATTACTTTATTTATAAAGTATTTTCGTATATTTTTTTATTTATGTTTCATTTTAAGTAGGCAATAAGATAATGTTTTTTCTCTCTTCTTTCTGTAGGTATGTGTATTTGAAATTGTTGCCTGTTGGGTTACAAAATCACTGTCTCATCCTAATGCATAATCAATATATTTCAAAAATCAAAATCAACTTCACGCTATAGCAGGGTAGGCAGAGGGAACCTAGTGTTAAGACGCTCCGTTCCCCACTTTTCACCGAGTTCTGGAGTTCTCCGTTATAATATTACTTTTACATTTTATTTTCTCAGGTTCAGGCTGTATCTCGCATATTACAAAGTAGACAATTGAAATTTAGCGTGAACATACTCCATTCCCCACATTCCTTCATTTTTTTAATTTTGTTGGATGGTGAGAGTTAATCTTGCATTTTATTTACCAGAGCAGGAAAATCAAAACTATTTATCCTCCCGAGTGGGGATCGAACCTTGAAAAATTGTGTTTAAAATCTCAATGCGCCTCCATAACCTTTTTTAAGCTTTACGCTGAATTACATAAATTACAGAGTAGGCAGAGGGATCTTGGGAACCTAGTGTTAAGATACTCCGGTCTTATTAAGACACTTCCGTTCCACACTTTCCGTCAAATTCTCGAGGCATTACTTATTGATTGGCGTAACTCAACGCCACGCTTTGGCTTAACCTTTACATTCATAAAAATCTAAAAAAATACAATTCTAAAATTTATAATAAAACAAGGAACTTTAATATGAGTTTTGTTATTATCTTTCCAAATCAAAATGTCTAGCTTACCATAAGAGAAGTAAATACACTATTTACACGAGAGATCAACGTTGCCTCATTTAAACACGATATTATGTATTTATTATAAACATTTATATGAATACTGCTGTATATTAGTATTTTGTCAGTACAAATATTTCTATAGATACCTAAATTATGTTTCGTATTACGTAGGCTGATATGACTTTTTGAAACGGCCTTTTACTTTTGAACTTTGACCTTGTCTGGAATTAAATTTCCACTGACATCTGAATCTCAGAGTAGGTATTTATAGTTCTAGCTAGATTATATCCTGTACATTACTAAATCTAATCTTAGATTTAAATTAAATATATAATATTACTCGAAGACGGTGATTATGTTATTATAGTAGGAAAAAAACCTACGTTTAAAGTAACAACACTTCGCTCTCCGTTTTCCACCCGAATTCAAAATACGCACATATACATATGCGCAGAGTATTAAGTGGCGGAACTCTACGCCGCACTTTGTATATCAAAGCAATTGCTCGCTTTAATACATATTATAAAGACATTTTTAATAGGATATTCCTTATTTCTCACTATTTTATATAATATCGAACGTACGTATGTACTATATTCTCTAGATTGCTTTGTCATTGGTAGTATTTAAAATAAGACACAAAACCTTTCAGCAGTATCCAAATAGCCACATCCTTATGACGTACTAAAACGGTAACAACGAACTATAAAACTCATTCCCATTGCGATCGTAACCGATGCCTATCGAAATGATTGCGTAAATATAAAAATAACATAAAACTTTGTTTTCCATGAATATGTAATTATTTAAGGAGATTTTTTTGGAATTATTTTGTAATTTTTTTATTGATAATGTAAATAAGTAAGCTGAGTGAGAGGCACAAAGTGTGACTGCAAAATCAACTGGTTGTGGGTTCAATCACCATTCGAGGACATGAAATATTTATTTGAATTTATGTTTTCATTTCTTCGCTCTGGTGTCGAGGCAAAGCGCGGCGTTGAGTTCCGCCACTCCAGAATTCGGCGGAAAGTGGGGAATGGAGTATTTAACACTAGGTTCCCTCTGCCTTTCCTGCTGTGTGCGGGATACAGCGTGAAGCTGATTTAATTTGATTTATTTTATATAAAAATCTATTTGATGGCATTTTATGGTAATCCTTCGCGGAATGTTATACGAATACAGTGTGTAACACTATCGACAGATCAATATTGGTTGTCTACGGGTAGAGGATCTCAGTATCTATCCATTTTATTCCCATGTGTATTAGCCGATTTTCAGTGGTTTTCAGAAATATCTGCCGTATTTGAAAATTTTTGATTTTTTTGAAAAAAAAAAACGAATTCTTGAAAAAAAATGGCAAATACAGCCGTTGAGCCGATTGTTGAGTCTGCATTCGTGATTTTTTTTCTCAATGTAGCTTAACGGTGTACCATTTCAAAACTAATGGCTTATAAAGCCTAAAAAATACATGGAATATGGAAACAAAATTAGTATAAAATAATTTCTGAAAGTTTCATAGGCGCAGCTCAATGACAACATGTTAAAAAATGTACTCAAGTCTTGAAACAATAGAAAAAAGTTATTCTTATTACGAGAATTGACTACATTTAAATATTTTTTTTACATATTTACATAAGTGTTTGCATTTTCATCAGTCTACCATAATCGTACAATGTTTTCAATTTTGTCTAAAAAAGTATACTCCAACGTTAAAAAGTTTTATTTCTTTAAAATTTATTATTTATTAATTGTGACATATCTATTTTATGAAAAGCTAATTAATACAGGCCTTTTTTATATATAAAGAGACATTCTGTTCCTATTAAGACATTTCCGTTCCCCACTTGCCACTGAATTCTGGTTGCGTGTTGAGTTAACGAGGCGGTTTGCTTCGTTACACAGAACAGAGTAAAGAAAATAAAACAATAAATATTTCATTTTATCTAGTGGGAGTTGAACCCACCACTTGTCGCGTTTACAGGCGCACGCTTGTTCCCCTGCGCCACGACTGACCTCAATTTTTATACTATATAAAATATATACACTTAAACAACTACAGAAAATTTTAATCCACCATCATCATGTACATTATCTCGTAGAACATTTCACATTATATCATCACAAGTCCTCTTTTTAATACTGTACCCATTACTCCACGTGAACGATGTCGTATTTTTGTATAGTTGTAAATCCTTTGAAGAATTCCGCTTTAAAGCCGGGCCATTAACTCTTTTTACTGTCCTTTGGTTTTATGTGTTTTAATTATATAGCTTGTTATATTCATAGTTATTTTATTTTTATATTATAAGTATTTAAATTATAAAACAGATAATTACGTTTTAAGATTCAATTTCGTTTAGTATATGTGTGAATTAGTTTAAAATCAGCTTCACGCTGTATCCCGCACACAGCAGGGTAGGCAGAGGGAACCTAGTGTTAAGACACTCCGTTCCCCACTTTCCGCCGAATTCTGGAGGCATTGCGTGTTGAGTGGCAGAACTCAACGCCGCGCTTTTTCCTCGACACCAGAGCGAAGAAATAGAATCTCCTCTCATCTCCTCGAGTGGGATCGACCCCACAACCAGTCGGTTTTACAGTCACTTTGTGCCACTGCGCCACGACTGGCCTCATATTCACATATTCTATTAAAAAGCTCTTTGCTCTTCTTACTTTGTTAGTTCAGTATTATGTATTAATCAGCTTTTACCTGCAACACACAAGACATCCTAATTGCCCGACGTAACTTTGACTAAAGGTAGTATTGGATACATATAATATAAGCCTTCCTCGATAAATCGACTATCCAATATAAAAATATTTTTTCAATTCAAACCAGTAATTTCTGAGATTACCAAGCTTAACCAAACAAACTCGTCTGTTTTTTTAATATTATTTTTATAAAATTAAATTTAAATTATTTTTTGTAAAATAATATATTATAATTAACAGTATTTTAATTTAATTTAATTTAATTGAAGCTTATACATACACACAGGCGAATATATATTATATTTAAATACTACATTAGATTATAGATAGATACTATAACATTACATAGCATTACGAACAATGGCAGAAAAAACGTCATTCCTTTATATTTGATAACAATTTAAAGACATACATAATTAAATGTAAATATAAGCAAAAACATTTCCCCAAAAAGAATTTGAACCCGGACCTATCACTTACAGTCCAACTCTGACCGTACCACATTAATTTAACCTATTAAATTAATTTAACCCAAATCTAATTCTATTTAACATTTCACTACGCTACCATTATCTCTCTTGATTTAATGAAGCCGATGTAATGTTGCACATACATTTAATAACCAGTAATTGAAACCGATAACACAGTTAATTAACTGTAGCATGCATGAACTTGATTGTTATTTGGGAATGTACGCCATTTCGTGGTATTCTGTATGTTCATATTTATGTTTATATTATATGTAAGTAAGTTAGAGGCCAGTCGTGGCGCAGCGGCACGAAGTGTGACTGTAAAACCGACTGATTGTGGGTTCGATACCCACTCGAGGAGATGAAATATTTACTTAAATTTATACTTCCATTTCTTCGCTCTGGCGTCGAGGTTAAGCGCGGCGTTGAGTTCTGCAATTTAACACGCAATGCCTCCAGAATTCGGCAGAAAGTGGGGAACAGAGTGTCTTAACACTAGGTTCCCTCTGCCTACCATGCTGTGTGCGGGATACAGCGTGGAGCTGATAAAAAAAAAGTTACAGGCCGTTGTGGCGTAGTGGCAGCATTCTTTGTAAACGCGATTGTTATAGGTTTGATTTTTGCTGGGGGAAGTGAATTAACCACTGTGGTAAAACAAACGCGGCGTTAGGTGCTGCCAGTCAACTCGATTTAGATATATAATGGGGAGTGGAGGATTAAAGCAAGGACTTAATTTTTTTTATTTACTTAGCTTTTCATATTATCTTATTGATGTTGGTTTACGGATGACATTTTATGAAAATATATGTATAACACTTTTCGCAGAAGTTTAAACCAAACGATTCAAATTTCGAATTTTTTTTTGGATATTCTTAAAGGAAAGCGAATTTAACGATTCTTTTGTTTCTATTCATCAACATATTACGTAGTAAACAGCATTTTCGTAAAATGAACTTGACTTTAAGAAAGTAATGGAGAAAATTTAATTCACATTTTGATTCCTTTATGTCATTTCTAAGCTGAAGTACGCACAATACTCAGAAGGGAGCAATGTTATCTTCACCAATTTAGCAATACGAGAATTTTGCTTACAAATTCCAATTCAGGTTCTTTGGGAACATACAATCATGAATAGCAAAAAGATAAGATTCTTTAATCTTCATAATCGAAGGTTTTTCGTAAAAAAAAATTCTGCTTTTTATAAAGACAAGTACAGGATAATAGTTAAAAGTCCAGTTTTCGTTGATAATGTTACAAGTTGTAGTCCGTGAATTCGCTTGCGAAGAGTATAAGCTGTACAATATAGACTTTTTCCGTTCTTATAGGAATTTCGAGAAATCTTCTCTTAGGACTTCGTTTACACTCTCCAAGATCATATACCTATAAAGCGTAGAGTTAAAAACATCTTGATTTACATTAGCTCATATAAATATATACATTAGCTCATGTGTTTGAAAAATTATCATAAATGATAACAGTTAATGGCTTAAATATTCTTTTAATACGGCTTAGATGTTTTAAGCACAACTTTAAATGAAACCATAGTTTTAACTACTCCATAAAAGCCCAATACAATAAAAAAAATGTTTTTTTCCACAAAAAATAAAAAATATTTTTTTCAAACAAAATGAATAATAAAATTGTCATTTTAAAATAAAACGCCATTAGTCAAGAACGACGCACGCACACATAAACCTATCAACCGCCGCATACGTCTCATTCCGAAATCGAGTCGTAGGTAATGGCGGAAAAGTTCAAAGTTGTTTAACCTTTAGTAATATTTTTGTAGTAGTATGCGTTTAGTAGTATGTTTGTAGTAGTATGCGTTTACGTTATTCGCATCTTTGCGTAACGGCGTCACACGAAATACAGGTATGGATAAACATCGTGAAATGAAAAAAAATCCTACGTCTAAACTGTTGAGTTATCTTGATTAATTTCTTAAGGTATGGGTTTAAAATATTTTACCCTGTTTCCGTAAAGGGAGCGCTGCCTCTTCCACCCGTATAATCCAGCTTCACGCTGTATTCCGCAGACAACAAGGTAGGCATAGGGAACCTAGTGTGAAGACACTTCCCGCCGAGTTCAGCATTGGAGGCATTGCGTGTTGAGTGGCGGAACTAAACGCCGTGCTTTGCCTCGACACCAGAGCGAAGAAATGAAAATATAGATGTAAATAAATATTTCATTTCCTCGAGTGGGGATCGAACCGAGACAACCAGTTGATTTTACACACTTTGTACCCCTGTGCTACGTCTCGCCTCAATTATATATTATACATTATATACAAATAACCATTTAAATATTAACAATAATAGAATTATATCCAGTCATCTTTAACTGTGCCACAAAATTGGATTAATTAATTTCAGATTAAATTTTTCACAACTAAACGGCAAACTGAAATGAAAAAATGAACTGGAAGTTCAACTTTGTACACCTCTTAGTGCCTTTATAAAGGTATCCAACTGTTACAAAGTTCTTTACGAATACAAATAAACACTCTCGAATAGAAGACCTACGAAGTATTTCTAGTACCGATAGCATGTTTCGCAGTCAAAAAGGCTTTACGGCGGCAAAATGCGGAGTAATCGGTCGTATCCAACACTGCTACGATCAAAGGGACTTGCTGAATATTCATTTATTCGTGTTTTGTGTGCGTTTGTTAACTCCGAAACAAATAGATTTCGTAATTTTTTTCCGTCTTTTTGATTTTTTCCCAATTTTTGATATTATTATTTATATAACTTTATTATATCTCTTCGGTGTTTTTTATTAAATAACATGTGTTTTAATCATCTTAATGCATTTATTCAAATATGTTCTTTTTAAAAAAAAGGAAAACATACGTAGGGGAGAGGTGGCATGAAAGAGCCAGTTTACTAAACGAAGCAAAAAAAAATATACTTTTAATTAAAGAAATTAAGTTTTTTTTCTCTCAAATTATTATTCATTTATTAAACTAGATAAATTCATACGAAATAAGCTTTAAATACAATAAAAAAGCAATAAAATATTAATTTAAAAAAAATGTGTCATTTGGCTCTTTCATAACATTTCGGTGTTGAAAGAGCCACTAAAAGTTATGAAAGAGATAGTCTTATATTATGAGATGTAATAGTGAAAATTATGCTAAATAATAACAATGCACTATTAAATAAAAACAATTTAATAATTCTTATTAAAAAGTAATGTTTTTTAAAATTATATTAGTCATTTAAAGTAAATACTTCTAACAATCTCATATTATTTAAACCAATCATATTGTATTATTTTATTTATATTCTACTTTTTTTATATTTTAGAGGCGGATAGTTCTTTTATTAATAAAAATCACGAAAATTAAACTCAATAATAAATTAATAATATCTTCTCAAAAATAACATACTTAAATTGTGAGATCTTTTTTTTTAAATATTGCTCCATACAATGATCACTATTTTTATTTGTATTGGACTTTTTTTTGCTTCAATCTACCTTTTTTTTTTACTTCAGCCAATATGATAGAATCAGACGAATTCGGGTCATCTTGTAGTACGGAATTTTCTTAGTTTATTTTCAATTTTCGATTAAGGATTTTTATCGACAGTTTTGTAGCCAATCATCACTCGCATTTTCAATTTCTTTCCACTTATCTAGGCAGATACCATGCCATTGGCCATGGCATAATCAAATGCCAGTTCCTTAGCTTGATATCTTGATAAGCACATTTTGAAGCAGTCTTTAAATAATCCGCAAGCATATTCCACTGATCTTTTGTGAAAATACATTTATTTCCTATATTAGGACAGTGTCGATGAAATAATTTACCTAAGCCTTTACTTTTTCAACTATTTTAGCTAAATATGCTCTCGCTATACTCGTATTTAAGACAAATGCAGTTTTGTATATGGACTGACCTTTCTCTAAAACTTCACTAACTGCTTCTTCAATTACCAATTTTTCTGGCCTTTTTCGTTTTTTGGGATCAGACTTCTCCATAATGAAATATCAGTAGCAAACTATTTAATAATGTTTATTAAGAATGTACATTTATTATAATTATAATTAATTTAAAAAAATCTAATTCGGGGTCATGAAAGAGCTGGTTATGAAAGAACCATCTCTTTCAAGGCCCATCCACCTGGCTCTTTTATAACTTATTCTTTAAAAAAATATAACCTTCAAAATGACAACGATATCAAAACTTTTGAAAGTCAGTTTTAATCCAGTTACAAGGCCAAATATATACATAAACTCGATCTACAATCCAAGTACCTATATTTGTTTACAATGAAATACTAAAAAACAATTCAAATGAGGTAAAAAACTTACTTTTGAGTGCCAAAAACTTCAACTCGACATATCAGCGTCCGTTGGTTCCGATGATGTGTAATTTTTTTGTGGGTGATGGGAAATCAGTGTTGCCATTTAAAAATAAAATATTGTAACGAGTCCGTTCCTAAACTACTATAATATTGCAGGTGGCTCTTTCAAAACCTGGCTCTTTCATGCCACTTCTCCCTTACTTGCATACATAAATAATATGAATCCTTTCTTTATCTTTAAGCTTACTGGTATAATGGTATCTTAAGAACGTTAAACTTGATAGCCAATAAAAGTACGAGTAAAAAAAGGTATTTGTAAGTCTTTTTTTTACAAATATCTTAAACTAAACTGAACTTTGTAAAATAGCTGAAAAAAAAAAACTCATGTAATTTATTGCAATTTTTTAAGGGATGTATTTTGCAGTATGGTAGTAAGTTTGAGCCCGTGTTATTATTGGTTAACCAAAAATCAATATTACTTTACATTACATAATATAATCAGCTTCACGCTGTGTCCTGCACACAGCAGGGTACGCAAAGGGAACCTAGTATTAAGAGCTCTTTCTTAACACTAGGTTCCCTTTCCTTCGGAAAATGGAGAACAGCTCTCTGTTCTCCATTTTCCGAACTTAACGCCGCGCTTTGCTTCCACGACAGAGCGAAGAAATAAAAATATAAAAAAAAATAATTTCCTCGAGTGGAAATCGAATCCGCTTGAAGTGGAGTCACGCTTACAATCACACTGCCGTGCTCCAGCACCACGACTGGCCTCAAATAAATAAACCATATAATATATTATTTTGTATCCAATTACAATATAGTTAAACGTTAATAATAATTTCATAATTTAACATTACTCTATTTGGACGTGCATCATCAAAATATAATAAATCATTTTAGCGTAGCAATTCCGGAAGCTCATTTGAATTTCAATAATAATATTACGGTACTGAATTAATACACTGCTGTTTTCGGTTACAGCTACTATTGTACAATTTTCAATAGGCACACAGTATGTTGGTTTGTCATTACTCGTATTTAATATATTATCATTTATATTATCATTTGTTATTATATATTTGGACAAAAAAATAAATTTAGATATTTTCATTATATTTTTTTGTTTTTTTTACAATAAAATAGCTTTAAATTTGAACATTAGTTACGTAGGCTACAGTTGAAGGGTTAAGAAAATATGATTGTTTATATAAAGTTATATTACTAAAATTTTAAATTGATATACAAAAATTAAATCTAGCTTATATATAATTGTCCTCAGTGTTGGAGAAACAATATTGAATCTAAACCTAACTAAATCTAACTTAACCTACGACGTAACTATTTCACGATGGAATAATAAGTGTGAGAACAGAAGAAATTCCTTCCCCACCGGCGCTGTTCACCCGATCTCTACTTTGTCAGCGTTTTGTTGCGCTCGGCCGCCTATCAGACGGACATATTATAATATTTAATAAGTTTTCCGCCTGTGACAGAGAGCGCTATATAACACATTTGTTTTTGTTTTTGTTTTCTCGGTCATAAGAAACAAAGCTAGACATTAGGTTCAACCACTCAATGTACAATATCTCAAAATTTTTACATATTCCATAGACAAAATATACAATATTTACAGTATAATATTACAGAGAATATAAAATAATTCATAAAAAATAAACGAGTATGATAATTGGTAATGGTAAAGTTTCATATAGCTTCATCTGAATCTCATTACTTTGTTTTTGATCTGAATAATATTCAAAATTTTACAAATTTATTAAGCTTCACGCTGTATCCCGCATATAACAGACAGAGACCTAGAGAGAACCTAGCGTTAAGACACTCAGCTTTTAAATTCTATCAAATTTTAGATACATTGCGTGTTAAGTGGCGGGACTTAACGCCGCGCTTTGTTTTCGTACCAGAGAGAGGAAAAATAATAATTCATTGCCCCGAGTGCAAATCGAACCACAATGGTTGCGGTTTCATTCAGTGCCACTACTCCACACCAGTCTCCTAAATCCTAGAATAAGTAAATTTAAATAGTAATGCAACGGTTCAAGGTGATGGTGGTGGTCATTCCTTTTTTTTTGCATATTTTTAAATATATTTTTTTATTCATATTTTAGAATACTAAGTATTTTTATATATTTAATATATTTATGTATTAAATATTATAGTAATAGTACATGAATTTCATTACGGTGAGGTTTAGTTGGCTAGAGACTCTCGTTGCATTGTGACAAACCGGAAGATTAAAATTTTGCTTATATTAAAACTTTTTTTTCTAACTACAATGCGCTATTTATAATCTAAAATTATAATTCACTTTAAAAAATAATAACAATGTTTTGTCACAAAACACATTTAAAGCCCGTGTGGAGAACGGCGAGCTTTGACACTAGACTTTCTCTGCCTACCCTGTTATACGGTAAAAATTATAAAAGCTGAAAAGGCTTGTGAAAAGGATGTTGAAACGACTTAAAATTAAGAAGTACAAAAATAGAAACCACAATGTCAAGTAGTTTATACTATTAATTTAAAGATAAAAATTGGGCTTCTACGTATTTTTACGTGTAACAAAACTTTTTATAAAAGCTAATTGGCTGGTCTGAAAAAAACAGAACGTTTCTAGTATAATTAAGAAAGTATAAGAGCTAGAAAAAAATTTTACAAAAATTGTGAGCTACATTTTGTCTATAGATGTTCTCGCTTGCTCCCCAAATTAACAGAGTTGGGGCGGCTGCAATTAAGAGAATGAAATAAAAACACAAAAATCCCACTGTGTAAGTTAAAATATCAATTCTACGAATTTTTTTTCATACTTTTTTTCGTTCGTTCGTTTTTCGCTTTTCTTCATAGAAATAGAGATACAGTTATTTCTGAATTGGATTAGATCATGCATTACTATGGATGGGAGCTAGTTCAATCTTCAATTTACTAGGGCAAAGGAATTTAAATTAGATTGTTTTTAGCTTTACGTTGTATCCTGCACATAGTAGAGTGAGGCCTGGGAACCTAATGTTAAAATATTATGTTCCTATTAAGGCACTTTGGTTCCCTTAATTTCCGCTGAATTCTGAAGAATCCGATGTACTTGATATTCAATTCAATGCCGCACATTGTAATAAAAAAATAATACAACCATTTCCCTATAAGAATAATCGAACTCACAACTACCGTGCGCTCAGAAAAAGACTATCCGACTATGCCCAAACGACTTCAGCAGATATACATAGAAATTTTAATACAAATAATCCCTAATTTTATGTTTCCGGTCGTTTGAAATGAAATAAAGTAACTGTAAAACATTATTCACCCCAAGCTTGTTCTGAAAGGTTTGTATGCTAAAACGTTTTTGTTCCTCGACTTAAGTCACTCAGTATTGTTTATGGAACGCGGGTCAAAGGTTAAATTAAAGGCTTTTGTAACCGGCTTTAAGCAGTCTCTGTCAAATATTAATGGTTGTTTACACCACATATTAAGATTGTAGCCGAACTAGTAGTTTCTATTGATCGTTATATTGTAAAGAGGACGTATAGCTTTCTTTTTTATTTCACACTGCATCTTACATAATTAATTATATATAAAATATATTGCACATTCGCTTCAATTTTCGAGACTGATATGTTGAGTGGCGGAGTTCTACAACGCCCTTTATCTTGTTACCAGAGCTAAGAAATGTATATAACTAATTTCTCTGGGAATCGAACTCTTCATGCATCTAAAATCAAAAGCTGTTCCGAAACAGACTCGAAACTTTTATAGAAATACTTTTTCTTAAATTAAATTTGCACATATAAATAATTTAACTGACTATCTATTTTGTCTTAGTAGCAAGCAAAGCAACCTGTAAGCAAGCGGTTTGTTAATATTAAAAATAAATAATTTTTAAAAGTCCATGTCACTTTTTTCAATTTAAAAGATTAAAATCTAGTTAAAATTTGTAAAAATAAGATAACAAATATATTATTTTTGTGTATAGGGCCAAGATTAGATTAGTTTTAAATAATTATACGCTCTAAATCTATTAGAGAGAGAGCCAATAGAAGAACAGTAGAGCCAGACCTTCATTATTTTATAAATTGTTTCTGTGCGCATACATCCAACACTGGTAAGTACTATCAGGGGATATGGAGTTTGGGTGGGGGTTTACTTTGGCAGTTATTAGGTAATTAAAATGCAAAAAATGGTACCTAACTTTCGTTAAATTATAAAGCTCTATTTTTTATATTTTCTTGTCAACTTGGCGATCCCCTTAGCTTCAGTACAAATAGTATCCTTATTAAAATAAAATAAAATATACATTTCATAAAGATTTTATATGCATGCACCTTCCATTTATATTCAATTAGAACTTAGCGTTAAGATACTTCTATTAATATCTTTTTAACCCATTTTAAATGTATTGCGTATTGGGTGGCGGAACTTAACGCTGCACATTGTTTAATGACAGCAATTATGTCACAATTTTTAAAATAGATTTCTCTTAATTGCGTTATGGTGGTAACGTCATGTAAATTTATTTTTGAGCTAAAATAAGAAAAAATGAAATCTGAGTTTCCGCGCCGACCTTTGTGTGGTTAATTAATCAACTGTAAGAGTCAGTTGACCTAAAAATTAAAATAAAGCTACGTCCAATAAAGGGATATTAAGGACACTTTTTTCTCATAGCTCGCCATAAAAAACCTTAGAGCGGTAGCGTTGACGTTTATTCTGATTTATTAAGCTGGTTTTAGTAGTAGTTTTCTAGTTATTGTATCGAATTTTTGAGTTGAATGCATATGTGTGAATGTATGATTTTGATATTTTTACTTTTGACTTCACTCTATCTTCTTTATTCGGAGGTGTAGGTGTAGAGAAACTAGTGTTAACTTGCTATTTTCAGGTGTAGTCACGTATATAGCAGGGTAGGAAGAAGGAACCTCAGAACCTAGTGTTAAGACACTCAGTTTTTATCAAGACATTTTCGTTTCCACTTTACGCCGGATTCTCGAGCCCATGTTCGAGGAAATGAAAATATTTCATTTGCTCGAGTAGGAATTGAACCTACAACCGGTTGCGTTTATAGTAACAGGTTTGTGCCCTTGCGCTACGACTGGCTGTTATTTATCCTACACTCACTACACTCCGTTGCCCACGCACCGCCCTTTTAACAAGGTACAGCGTGTTGAGTGGCGTAACTAAATGAAAGTATTGTTACGGAATTAAACCCTGTTATAGTGACTCATTGATACAATTCTATTTTAGCTAAATACTCAACAAATCACTCTGTGTTTGACGTAACTTGGAGTTAATCCAAAGGAGTAAACATAACAAATATATCGTATACTTCAAGCGGGCAAAACCGCGTGCTAATATCGAATAAAATATAAAATTAGGGAATTACAAGTGTTAAAGCCATGGTGGCGCAGTGAAACAAAGTCCGACTAAGCCGCGATGCTTTTAGGATCAATCGCCGTTCTGATAACAGAAAGAGCAGCGTTGAGTTCCGCCGAGCAACAAGATATCTCGAAAATTCAGACAGTAAGCCAAGACCAGAGTATTATAACACTGAATTCTTAACCTACACCGAATGCTATGAACTCATAAATATTATATACAATCACATATATTACAACTGTACCGTAACGGCGTTATGTCAGTTATATAATACCAAAATTAAAATCACCTTCTGTACACGACCCACACGTGTGCTTACAACAGAGATGCAATATTACTTTCCTCCATAACGTTTCTTATTACTGTCCCCGACATTACAAATTCATACTTTTAATCCTAAAACAAATGTGTAGAGGAACTGAAATATTTTCCACATTTGATCGTTATATAATTTTAAGACATTTTTTATATATCTCGCTCTACTAAGAAAACTTAGTGTTAGGACGTTCTGATCCTCTTTTTCGCCTTCGTTAAAGTAAATTAAATCCCAGAATAGAGTCTCTCAACACTTGATTCTGTGACAAAGCTGAACAATAAGTGATAAAATCATAATTTCAACTTATAAATATTATGTACAATTATAGATATTCCAACTGCGTCATTTTATTACGTTATATTATGCGAAATTCAAATATTTTTCTTCTACGACCTACATGTTTGCTTAAATAGAAACGACCAATATTACTTTACTCCATATATTATTTTTTTATTGTAAATAAATATAATAATCGATAAATTAAGGCCATCGTAGCAGTGTAGCGTTTGACTATAAGCGCAGTGTAGCGTTTGACATTCTCGTTCGGAGAATGTGTTATTTTCTTTTCCTCGTTCTAGTAACAAGACTCACAGAATTAGCGCGGAATATAGAGAACAGGACTAAGACTAGATTCTGCCCACCTTATTTATTGCTAAATCGACACAAACACATAAAATTAAAAATTGTACTATTAATTAGCCCAACTGTTTAGCCAAATACTATAAAAAAATATAAATAATACAAGAATATGTAAAAAAATCAGTTTCACACTGTATCCCGCATACAGCAGGACAGGGGCAGAGGGGACCCAGTGTTAAGACATTCCGTTTTCCACTTTCCGCCGAAATCTGGGGGCATTGCGTGTTGAGTGACGGAACTCAACGCCGCGTTTTGCCTTGACATCAGAACAAAGAAATGAAAATATAAACGTAAATAAATATTAACATTTCCTCGAGTGGAAATCGAACCCACAAGCAGTCGATTTTACAGTCACACTTGATGCCCCTGCGCTACGATGTAATAAATATGTATATCATCCATTTTATTATATAAACACGGAAAGTGACGAAGCAATCACAACTCGAAATTGCATTGCTCTGATCGGCACTGAGATTGAAGTAGCGTCCATCCATGTATTGTGTTTCCAATATCTAGATGGAGGGCTCACAAATGTAATTCATATATCGTATTAGAGGGCATGTGTAGTTTCTGAATGTATCCGAACATGCAATCTGTCGATAATCTTTTCTGTTTTGGGTCAATTACTTTTTGATGTTAATGTTGCGACTGACACGACACCTCTTCATGTATTATATATAATATTTTGATTTGGTGTTTTGTGTGTGTTTTAGTTCCATTTTTTTTTACTAAACTCTTATTGAGGAAGCCGCGCTCTCATTTGTTACCAAAGCAAAATTTAAATAACGAATTTTCTCGAGTAGGAGTAAAACCCACAACCATCGCTTTTGTAACAAACTAATACAGAATACGAAATACACGTTACTATTATTTCACAAAAAAAAATGCTAATATAGCGGTGAAACCTCAAACGACTTTTCTTTCAAGAGCCTCGGATCTACCTTGACTTAATAATGTATGCCATTTTAAAAAGCCTGTAAAAGGTGAAGCCCAACGGAAACTACATAGATAGAAAATATAATAAAAGGAAACCTGCGCGGAAAATTGTTTGTATATTTTATGCAAATCTAGTATTTCGGAATCTTTTAAGCAAGTTCGTAGAAAGCGGTCGATTTGGAAACGGTAAAACCTAAGGGAATATGAAGAATATTTTAACTCCGAGTTTGTCCATAAAAGTGAGGTAGGATGATAGCATGAATTGACATGGGATTCCTTTGGTAAATTTTAAATTGCTTACAAAGAATGTGTGTTTGTATTATAAATATTTTATTTTTGTTACTTGATATGCTTAAAGTGACTTTTGATATAATCTTGTTAATGATTTTGCAATAAGAATAATATTCAGTTTCATTTCATAATTAGAAATGGTATAATAAAAAAAATGTTAGTAATTAAGAATATAGTCTGAATGTGGGTAAATTGCGTCGTTAAAATTCGTCACAAATAGTTAATAACGATCTTAGATTCTGACACACGTTACGCACAAGACACACAAGACATCCTGACACACAAGGCACGAGAACTACAGCATGAAGTTGAAAAAAAAACAACAGATATTTTTTACAGTACATTAGTTCAAAAGTATAATATTTTATTACAAAAATCTGTTCGACAGCAAATTGAAATCTAAATGAAAAATCAATAAGTATACAGAACTTCAAAACGGTAAAGTGATTTTTAATGACGACAAAAACTTATTGTGTGCCATTATCTTAGTGTAAGGTTGACTTATATTTTATTTGCTTGAAAATAGAAATGAAATGCGTTTCTATACAGAGTATTTTTGTCAGCACCACTTTAAATGAAACCACAGTTTTAACTACTCTATAAAAGCCTAATACAATTAAATGTTTTTTTTTTCCAAAAATTAAAAAGTGATTTTTTCAAACAAAATACATAATAAATTTATCGTTGTAAAATAAAACGACATTTTTCAAGAACGATATACGCAGACATAGTCCTATCAAAGGGAAACCGCCGCATAGGCCTCATTCCGAAATCGTGTCGTAGGTATTGGCGGCAAAGTTGATTAACCTTTAGTAGTATTATTGTATAATAGTAGTATGTGTTTACGTCATTGGTATCTATGCGTAACTGCGTCACACGAAATACAAGTATGAATAAAGATCTTGAAATGAAAAAAAATCCTACGTCTAAACTGTTGAGATATCTTGATTAATTTCTTTATCTCTCGTATCGATATCTTGATCAATTTCTTTTGAGATATCTTGATTATTTTCTGTTCCCGTACAAGGAGCGCTGACGCTTCCATCCTGTATATGGCTGCTAAATTTTTGGTATTGTTATTCATTTTTATGGTAATAATTTTTAAAATATTAAAAATTAAAAATATATATAGAGGCCGTCGTTACGCAGAGGCACAAAGGTACTAGTTGCGATCCTAAACGCGACGATAGTAGGTTGAATTAATAAACGGAGAAATTATATATTTCATATTTTTTGGAATGCCTTAAGAATTCTGTGGATAGTGGAGTACGGAAGTGTCTTAATGAAAATAGAGTCTCTTGACACTAGGTTCCTAAGTTCCCCCTGCCTACTCTACTATATGTGAGATACAGTGTGAGGCTAAAAAAAATATTTAGCTTACTTTAAGTTATCAGAGCGGAAAGGTCAAAATATGTTTTTTTTAGCTTCACGATGTATTCCGCCTATAGGAGGGTAGGCAGATCTTAATGTTACCCTGACCCTGTTCTTATTAGTAACGTAGTGTTTACAGCCAGGCTTTGTGACCACTGCACCACGATGACCTCAATTTGTCTTTATAATTATAAAAGCATATTCTTTAATTTACTAATCAACGAAAAAAACGTGTAAGCACATAATAAACATTTATCTCTCCGTAGCTGTTGTCAATTTAAACAAGGTGCAAATAATGTTGTATAAAAATGTCCAGTCCATTACAATAAAAAATAACGGTCACCCAGTCCGCAGGTATACTTTACCCCAAAAGGTGATTTTTAGATGGCTCTCTCTCTGGCTTTTTCTTATAATTTTTTTTGCACATTTACGCTGTAGGTACCTCATACAGCAGGGTAGGGAGAGGGAACCTTGTTTTAATGAAAATATGAAATATTTCATTTCTTCGAGTGAGTATCGAACCCACTACCAGTCGCTTTTACAGTTAAACACTTGTGCCCCTGCGCCACAATATATTTTATATATTTATTATTGTTAGGATTCCGTAGCTTAAAAAGAAAAAAAAACGTTTATCTGTCATGACCATTTGTCTCCATCGCGTGGTACTATCAAACTGAAAGTTTAATATAAAATATTTAGGTCTATTGCAAAACATAAAAAATCAAGCATCTATGTCAACGCAATCAAAAAATAATAATAAAATCCGAAGCGTGAAAATTTGTATGTATTTCGTAGTAAAAAAATATTACATTATTACAAATGAATGTATACGCGGGTAAATTTAATTTTGTTAACTTTTATGAGTTTTTATAAGAACTGCTCGTTGACCTACAGACATAAAATTAGTACCTCGAAACCTTGGTGGGTGCGAACTTGACTCGCACTTGACCGATTTTTTTATATCTAAGGTTCATGCTACACAGCTACAGCTCCAAATATATCAAAATGTACTCATTGCGTTTAAGTGAAAGAATAATATAATAAGATAATATTTTTATATTTATTAACCTGTACTGATATATCAATCTAAATTAAATAGTTTTAACTTTTAATATCTTTACTAAATTCTGAAATTTATTATCAAATCTTTTCATTTATATCTTTAAGAGTACCAGATTTAAAAATATAAATGGATATGTATATAAATAAAAACAATTTATCAAGAAAGTGGTATATGATTTTATATTTTTTTTCATTACCGGTTTTTTATATATTTTAAGAAAAGATGAAAAACAGAGAAGACTGTCTCAATTATTTACAATAATATTATCCTCATATACCTATGTATGTATTTATATGGATTAATAGTTATATGAGGATACAGGTATGTCTATCTAGGTTAACTCCAAAGTGTTCTGGAAATTGAATTTCCCGATACTCGAGTAAATACCTCGAAGCCGATACATCATGTTTGAATAGTTCACAGTATATACACGCATTGCATAAACTTACTGCTAGTATGTAATGTCAGGCCGATATCGTCGGTACAGTGCAGGCACAGTTAATTTGTTACGTAAAAATGAAATAAATATTTAATATATTTTTATTATTTTTGCTGCCCCAGTTGGCCCAGCTGGTTAATGATAAATCGCTTTTTTCTTCGATTTGCATCATTTTTATTGACCTGATATGTTGACTAATATTCAACGTAACGGTTTATCGATATCATACTAAATGGTATTCAAATAATAAGATTGGTAGAGAGAGCCTAGTGCTAAAACACACTGCTTCCCACTTTCCGCAAAATTCTGGAGACATTGCGGTTGAGTTGTTGAACTCAACGCCGAGCCTTGCCACGACATCAGAGCGAAAAAAATGGAAAAAAAACAATGCCTCCAGAATTCGGCGGAAAGTGGGGAACGGAGTGTCTTAACACTAGGTTTCCTGCCTGCCTACCCTGCTGTGTGCGGGATACAGCGTGAAAAAATAAAAAAATATTTAATATTTCATTCATTCAGTAGTCAAACCCACAACCTATCACGTTTACGGTTGCCCGCCTGTGCCCCTGCACCATGACTGGCCTCAAGATAATAGTACTGTTAAAATAACCAATTTACATTTACAAACACGTCCCACCTAACGACGATTGACTTTACTTATTCAATTTTATGTTAATATCTCGCCTGCTGACCCTTAACTTTTGTAATAGAAAATGAAATATTAAGTTTTTGTCTATTACACATGTATAGAAGGCATATAACAACAAATTTATTACATTAGTGTTCCTCTCGCGGCTTCGCCTGCTTGGACTTCACTAGTAAAATATATTAATTTTTATAAGTATAGACTAATAAGCAGAATTTTTTGCCTTTTTATAAAGGGAAAAAAACCTTTATAAAAAGGGAAAATTCTTATTAGTTTGAAACATATACATACGCCTTGAGAAGCTACGGCTCGAGACTGGATAGTGTTTGTGCAACATTTTTTTTATATTTGATGAACGAGTTTTTAACCAAACATTCACCACTTATAAAGTGGCTGACAATGCACGGGCAAAACTATTGCGAGTAGAAAGTTGGGCAGACACAAGCTCTTTACATGGTATATGAGAGCACTTTGAGAATATTTCTAGAAATTTCCAAACAAGGGAAACTGTGGAATTAATTACTCCAAACGAGCGAAATTGTGAGTTATATAAAGGACAGTGAAATTTTTAAGCGACATATGCAAAGCATATTATTTTAGCTGCTCTTCTTTCTTATTAATTGTGAAGACACTCCGTTCTCTACTTACCACCGCAATATGTTTTAATGCACCAGGAAAATAAGAATAATTAATTCCTCTAAGTAGGAATTGAATCACAAGCATCGCATTGACTATCATATACTATCACACATAGCCATTTAAATAAAAATAAAAGAAAAAATAAACACAACAACAATATGCTCAAATTAACGTATGTAGGTACTTGTTGACATGTTTCGAATATATTGTGTGTAAAATAAATATTTAATTGTACGTTTCGTTTCAGCAAACATTTCAATGTTGGTTCTATACACGCAATTAATCCCATATGCAAATACTAGATCGCGTTTAGTTCTAAGTATTATGTTTAATAGAGGGATTGTGGCGAATAAAATTATAATATTAGCATAGTTTTTTCATCACCACTTTAAATCAATCAATCAGCTTCACGCTGTATCCCGCATACAGCAGGGTAGGCAGAGGGAACCTAGTGTTAAGACACTTCGTTCCCCACTTTCTGCCGAATTCTGGAGGCATTGCGTGTTGAGTAGCAGAACTAAACGCCGCGCCTTAACCTCGACACCAGAGCGAAGAAATGGAAATATAAATTTAAGTAAATACTTCATCTCCTCGAGTGGGAATCGAACCCACAACCAGTCGGTTTTACAGTCACACTTCGTGCCACTGCGCCACGACTGGCCTCCACTTTAAATGACACCACAATTTTAATTACTCTATAAAAACTTAATAAAAATAAAACAAAAGAGATTTTTCAATAATGGAAAAGTGATTTTTTCAAACAAAATAATTTATATAATTATCGTTGTAAAATAAAACGTCATTAGTCGTAGGTAATGGCGGCGATATTGAATTGCTTAAAATAGAACGAGAGATATATTTTTCCTACCCTTTTTCTTAGCCTTTCTCGTTCTAGTATGTTCTGTGAGAATGACAAGCGGTAGATCGGCAATGTTTAGTAGTATTTTTGTAGTAAGTAGTAGGTGTTCTAAGTCTAAACGTTGAGCTGATGCTGGTCTGTATACATTAAAACGAATATCCGTATGAATTTCTCGTCCAAGCGTACGATTGTAAACACCACGGTTGCAGGTTCAACTGCCACGCTCTGGAATGAATTATTAATTTTTCTTTTCTTGCTCTGGGTAACAAGGCAAAGTGCAAGAATTCGGCTGGAAGTGGGGAACGGAAGTGCCTTAACAGGTTTCTCAGGTTACTTTTGCTCATCCTTCTATATGTAGGATGCAGCGTGAAGCTGAATATATAAACGCCGAGTTGAGTTCGTCATGGCGCAATAGGACACCGTCTGATTGTAAGCTGACCTCCACTCGGGGGAATGAATTATTATTTATTAATATGTATATTTCTTCGCTCTGACACCAACGCAAAAGCCCGGGGCTGAGTTCCGCCACTCAACAAAAAGGCCTCGAAAAAACAAGAAAAGTGGGGAACGAAGTATCTTAAGTCTAACCTAGACCCTCTGCATACCTTACTATTATCTACCTTACTAAATGCGGGAAACAGCGTGAAGCTGATTATTAAGAGTAAATTTGGTAATGAGTTACTTTGTTCATCAAACGCTTAATTAAAGACATTATCTACCATACATGTGACATTTAAGACACATTTACGAATCCTGTTATGCTTATTTTTTTATAAGATTTTTTATATTTTGCATTGCTAATTGAATAACATCTTAAAATATTATAAATTAAAAATAAATCAGCTTCACGCTCCCGCACACGCAGAGTAGGCAGAGGGAACCTAGTATTAAGACACTCCGTTCACAACGGTTATTATATTATAAATTAATATTGCAAAAAAAAATAATATTAATAATATTGATGTATAATGTTTTTTTGTAACATTTTTTTCCTACAGGAAATAAGGAATTCCTAGAAATAAGGGAATAAGAAATTCCTAGAAAGTAATTGTTACAAACTATCAGTTAGATAACTACTATAGTATATCAATATTAAAATAGAACCGACATGCACGTACACGTAATACACTCACATTCTGTGAAATTAATGTAATCGCCGTTAGTACTTATTCAATTAAAATGCAAAGAGGTAACTGTGTCGTGGTATTTATAACTCTAGTAGATACTTGGGGTTGAATAATTTATTAATAAAAACTACCCCCGTCTTGATACAACACTATAGCTTCAAGGAAACTTGACGATAATCGAGTGAACCCCTTGAACTTCCTTTACTTTAATGGAATTTTTAAACAGATACATACATATTTTGTTGAGTATTATTATTAGTGTTATTATTTTTGAATATGTCAAACATTATTATGTTGCGTTTAGGAATTGCATGAATGAATGAGAGAGTTATGGGTTCAAGTCTCACTGTAGGATATATTGATGTTAACGCGACAGGTTGTGGGTTTATTCCCATTTAAGGAAATAAAATATTTAATATTTACTTTTTCTAGCTCTGGTAATGAGGCAAAGCGTGGCATTGAGTTCCGCCACTCAAACCGCAATGCCCCTTTAATTCGTCTTAATGGGAACTGAATATTTTAACATTGGGTTCTTAGGTTCGGTTCGTTTGATACAGCGAGAAGTCAAAAAAATGTTAGTGCACTTTACACTAAGTAATAAAATTTGTAAAGTTTCACTTATTGATATTTAAATAAGTGTACAATCAGAAGAAAAAGAAATTGACCTTGAAAAACTTGTATCAATAAACCATTCAATCTAGAATAAAACTGACTGTATTTTCACATATTTCTTTTAGAAACCTTTTATCTTATGATCGTATACCCTTTTATGGTGTTGCTGACAAAGCTACGTCACTTTAAAAAAATTACCATATAACTTCAAAGACAAAGCCAAGCGTATTTACATATTCTGAAGGCTAAAGTTGGCGCTAACTCTTATGCTAATAGGGTGCACTCGGTATGTAAGTTATTGTGTACATTTTTGCAATTTACTATAAAAATATACTGTTACCGAAGTAGTGCAGCGGCATTGCGTCTGAATGAAAAAACCCGCGGTACTGAGTTCGATTCCCACTCTGGGATGAATAATTTTTTTTTTACAATTTACAGAAACAAGTTGTAAGAAAAAGCGCAGCGTTGAATTCGATAATAGCGGAACCTTTTACCTGCCTTGAAACTGAAAAAAATTGATCGAATACGTCAATTGCCACACAACTCTGGCATATAAGAAAGTGCATATTTAAAAAATAATCCAGTGATAATTCACTCTGTTTTTCACTTTATGCTCATTTAGATATTATGAGATGGAAGGTAAAATCCTACATTAAGATATTGTCTATCAAAACCATAGAAATTTTGTATGTATTTCATTTAGAAATATTCTTCAGTATTTGAAGCTTAAACCATTGACGTTTGTTTAGAAATATTCTAATTATTCAACTATGTTTCTGTCTTTGTCGTTCTTAACATATTATAATAGTTCTATTGTTATAAGTCAAAAGTTAAAGTCACTCTAACATTTAATCAATAAAACATCAATCAATCTATCAGAGGTCATATTGACCGTTTGCGTCGTTATTCCTACCGTTCGCTTATATGTTTTTTGTTTTCTATAAAAAAAAAACTAATTGCCTATAATTTACTTACCTACATTTCCGATGGCGTACCACTATGTAAATGCCACGCGAGCAATTTCAATCCATAAAACACATTTTCCCATTCCATTAAGTGTTCCATTTTAATCGGTATAATAAAACAATTGGGCATTACTATCGCCATGCACTTAGGGATGTATTCCTAGCTTACGCTAGTAAAACATAAAAATTAGATCGCACCTATAAAAGATGGTAGGAAATGAATTCATCTTGTCGTCGAAATCGCAGCGGACACATAAACTTGTAACAGAGTCGTGAAAGAACAAGCAATCTCAACTTTATATCCGCTCTAAATGTTCTCTACTATGTTTCGGATCATGAATTTTTTTTAACAAACTTTATCATCATTTATGTGTTGGATGACAATAAATTAGAAAACTTACTAATGTTAAACGATCCGTTGAAATATATTGCTAAAATTTTGAGTTTGTTTTATAGAAATGTAATGGCGCACTTTAAAACAGAAAGTAATATCATATTTTACACAAAGTTTTAAATGTTCAAATTAGGTTAGATAAATTCATAATACATTAATTAACTAACCTATGAATATGTATTCATCATCCGTCGTATATGCTAATGCTCCTTAGTTAAGGCAGAGAGACTCATACATCCGGCTCGAAGGACCAAAGTTCAAATTTAGGTTGAATCAATCAAATTGGATAGTTATAATAATATAATTGGAATCATAGATGTCGTTCCTTAAACAATCTGGTGCGCAGGACGTGTGCTGTCTTCTGGACCGTTGCTTCCAATATCCTCGCCGGAGCGCGCGCGATTGCGGCTGTCAATTTGCATTGCTGCACGCTGCGCCGGACGACTTAAACCAAAGCAGCTAGCGGAGCCCCGCCCGCGCTAACCCGCGGGCGTGCCCTCACTGCCAATGCCGCTGTGCTGGTTGCGACCACCAAGTAAGCCGCACGCTTACTAGTGTGTTCTAAATTCGTACCTCCTATAGAATAAAGGTGATTTAAAAACCACCATTTGATGCTAATTAAAATTAAATTATTTTTTTCTAAATTTTATACCAATAATTGCAAGCTAAATAGTGCTTTCTAAATTCACAAACTACTTTGTTCTTACGGTACGAATTGTATGGCGCGTCACGTATTGCTATTCAAACACGCACGCTCAAATTGTATGGTTTTGCACAGGCATCACGATTGGGTTTCACTTCATGGATATACTCATACACGCGTGCTGTTTTAATTCATTTTATGTAATTTTCTAAATTTTTACCACTTTTTTTGACAGGTTTTTTCTTAGGTGTAAAAGGAACTTTTCAAGTGCTAGTTTTTCCCAGAACTTTTCCCAGTGGAGTAGTTTTACGTACGTCTTCTTCTCGTGTTCGCATCTCTCATGTTTAATTGAAATAGTCTAATAGTAAAGTGAAATATTTATAAATGTTATTCAAGAAACTGAATAAAGTAAAACTAAAAGAAGACACATGTAAATTATAATTGTAAATTAATTTAAATGTAGCTAGCTTCCTTTTGTTCTCAACAAAAATATTTCAATTATATTTCTACAATTCTGCAGGCATTTTCTGCAGTATTTGGATATAAACAATATAAATTTTTGCCGTAAAGTGCAGTTGGAGGTAACGTACCGAATTTTCTTTCTCAAGCCAATAGGAAAACGAATAGTTTACTATTTTATGTTATTGTAATTTCTATTATCGTATTTTTGATTACCTAATAATTGTTATATACACACTCGACTGACAGGTTAATAAGAAACGACGCTGGAAATTAAAAAATACAAGTCTGATAATCAATGAAATATTGTTATAAAATTCTTAAAAATATTTTGCAAAATTTACAAAAGTATGTAGGCTTTTGTACATACATATACATAGAAATATGGAGGGAAAAAAACGTTAACACGATCGTGATTGTACTCCATAATAGAATTATAAATGGTGAATAGAAAATGCATTTTTACCGTATCGTATTAGTCATAATACAAACTAAAGCACGGCACATATATTTTATTTTTTTTTCCTTACATTGAAGTCATGCTATGAGTTTTTATTCTTATAGCTTTGTCATATTTATTACACTGGCAACACGAAGCAATGAAACGCTTTGTACTCGCTAGTCAACGTGTTAAAACTTTACGAGTATTTTAACTTTTTATAGTTAAGTACTTTGTAAGTAAGATTTTTTTATATTTTATATTATATTATATTATTTTATTTTATATTTAAGGCCAGTCGTGGCGCAGTGGCACGAGGTGTGACTGTAAAACCGACTGGTTGTGGGTTCGATCCCCACTCGAGGAGATGAAATATTTATTTAAATTTGTATTTCCATGTCTTCGCTCTGGTGTCGAGCAAAGCGGGCAAAGCGCGGCGTTGAGTTCTGCCTGCATTGCGTGTTGAGTGGCAGAACTCAACGCCGCGCTTAGCCTCGACACCAGAGCGAAGGAATGGAAATATAAATTTAAGTATATATTTCATCTCCTCGAGTGGGGATAGAACCCATAACCAGTCGCTTTTACAGTCACACTTCATGCCGCTGCGCCACGACTGGCCTCTTATATATATTATATATAATATTTTTATATAAGTTTATGTTTAATAAAACACAACACTATAATTTGCAAAATTAGCAAAAGAGAACTGCTTAAAAGTAAACAAAAAAAACCTTATTTTTTTTTAATATAGTAGCTTCTAGCGTGATTAAGTCCAATTTTAAGCTATCCAATTCGTCTATTCAATAGAAATTAATAGCTACACTATGCACTCAAAACTAAAGTTCACTAAACAAATAAACATGATTTGCTTTTACGATTCGCGAACATTTTGCGTCGCAACAATAAACGATTCAGGTTTTTGTTTCTGTATACTAACTCGTAGATCGCGTGTTTTGCAACCACAGGAAGTCAAAGTTTTGAGTATAACTTTACAATATGAGGTATTGGGCCAAAATTATGGCAAATATTAGGCATAATATTAGAGAATTGTTGTTTTAAAGTATTATAATTAAAAAATATAGTGTTGTAGTTAGATATATCTTATATATATGGAAAAAGGTGGGATTATTCCATATGTCTTACAGTTCATAGTATATTACATACTTATACATATATCGAGGCCAGTCGTGGCGTAGGGTTCGATTCCCCCTCGAGGAAATAAAATATTTATTTACATTTATATTTTCATTTCTTCGCTCTGGTGTCGAGGCAAAGCGCGGCGTTGAGTTCGCCACTCAATACGCAAGGACTCCAGAACTCGGCAGAAAGTGAGAAACGGAGTGTCTTAGCACTAGGTTCCCTCTGCCTACCCTGCTGTGTGCGGGATACATCGTGAAGCTGATGTGATTTGATTTATACATATATAGATATTCGACCAACGAAAGTAAGTAAGCCTAACTTAGACTTGTATAATATTCTTGCATAATATTAATTTTCTTATGTATATATAGGCACCTACGTAGTGTCTTATTAAGCAAAGCATTAAGTTCCCCGTCTACAAGAACAAAAAATCGAAATCCGATGTCTAAAAATATTATATCCTAGGCTATCCAGGTATAGTGAACCCGAGAATGGCAGACCGAAGTGCGTCCTAGCCCCTCTCTGTATCTAACCAAATTCACCAAGAACACGTGTGAGTTTTTGTTCAGCCATCTATCAAGGCAACTCAAACTAAGAACGTTCCATCCTATCAGTTATTTAAATACTACTTATAATCATGGATTAACCTTTAACGCCACTTAATTATGTAGATAATAATTATGTAGACGCGATAGTTCGGCATACATATCTATTGATAACTTAATTGTAAGACCACATTCTTATTATTTGCCAACATTGGTCCAATCTAACCAATTCAACAATGTTTAGAATTAATATTTTGAAGCTGCCGTAAAGGGTTAACTTTGGAACAAATGTACCGCATTTTACAAGTCATGAATTTTGTTACTGTCATTTTATCACGTTTATGGCCGTTTCAACAAAATAATTTATAGTCATAATTTTGAATTGTAATCGCTAAACCGCAATCTTAGCTATAATATTTTTATTAAGTCGAAGATCAAAGATTCGATTTTTCTTAAGATTTTAATTTTATAGAATAAGCTAAAATAAATACTATATTTTTTAATGTTCCGCACCTCCAAAGGGAAAAAACTGAACCCTTATAAGTTCCACTTCGTTATCCGTCTTTTTGTATGTCAAGAGCACAGGATTACAGAAAAAAATCCTACTTTTAAGTCAACGCAATCAAAAGATATGTATCGTTTTTGCTGCATTTTGTTTTGATGATTTTTGAAATTTATCGCGTAATCAAAATTTGCAGGAAGTGAGAACTTCCAGTAAAGAAAAAAAATCCAAAAACTCAAAATTTACACATATTTCATAGAAAAATATCATTACAAACTTATAATTGTAGTTTTTTTTCAAACAAAATCAGTGTATACATCCGCACACATTTTCCCGTTGACACACATTTCTGAAATTAGTACGGAACCCTCTGTGTGAGAGTCTGACTCGCATTTGACCAATTTTGTTTACATTTTGACTCTAATATTTTTTTTATTCTACACATATGATATTTATTTCAGCTTCACGCTGTATCCCGCACACGGGAGGGTAGGCAGAGGGAACCTAGTGTTAAGACACTCCGTTCCCCACTTTCTGCCGAATTCTGGAGGCATTGTGTGTTGAGTGGCAGAACCCAACGCCGCGCTTTTTCTCGACACCAGAGTGAAGAAATGGAAATTTAAGTAAATATTTCATCTCCTCGAGTGGGGATCGAACCCACAACCAGTCGGACGGTAAGTCACACCTCGTGCCACTGCGCCACGACCGGTCTCAAATTATAAAAAGGATATTTATTTATATTGAATATAATAATCATTTAACTTTAAAATTCTTACATTACCGTAAAAAGCTCATTTTCTCATCCTTTAAGTTTATGATCATGTTCATTATGGAAAATTTACCTTAAACCAGTTTATAAAACAAATAACAAGAACCGGAAACTTAGAATAAAGTACGAGTATATGAAACTTGATGGTAACTTATAACACAATCGAATTTATACTTAAAGATATTACTTAAAGATAAAAATATAAGTAAAATTTCAAAAATGTAAGTATTTTTTTTTGTTGGAATTTAATAATAGCATTATTATTCCTTCGATTTTTTCTATCATACTAATATTATAAATGTGAATTCAACTTTGTATACATAATTTTAGAGGTATTAGAAAGGACACGGGATACTTTTTATTTGAAAAAATATATATTATTATCTTTTGGCTACAATATAAAAGTAAGTTTAAGCGAATAAAGCCGAATTTGAGTCTCTAGTAAGTAATAAGCATCAAATTGTCATTACTTATTATGAGGAATCGAATTCAACTTTCAACATGATGTTATATATATATAAATTCTTAAACAAATTATAATATAAGCGACATTATTTAATTATCTATAGTTTAGAATGGTGGTAATAAAAATAAGGTAGAGCCAGAGTCAACCTTATAATCGATCCACATTATTTGCTTAATATACTACCTACGCCTCGCAGCTAAAACCATTTATTTATTTTTATTATAAGAATAATAATGTTTAAACTAAGAATGGATTGAATTTGTAAGGTAACTTTTAAAATATATGTATGTTTAAATTGAGCACTTTTATCGATCGCCATTGTCAGCACCAGTGTAGCTCTGTAAAAATGTAATATAACAAAGTTCTATTTCTTTCACAGCTTATATAAAATGTGTTGAAATAACAATAATAAATATAATATTTTTGTGACTGGGATTTGAAATCAAAATCATCGCAAGCACTGTGACCTATTTCAATTCAAGGCGGCTTGAAAATATTTTTTTTTCTTTCTAAATTTATTTGTTTTTACCTATTTTTACTAATTTTTACCAATTTTTACAGCATATGCGTTGGTCACACACGCACACTCAGAGTCTGGAATGTGAGGAGCGTTTGCTGGCGCGGTGTAGTCGACCGCGCGTCAACTCAGCGATATTCGTTTCGGCCGAGCCTACCAGTTTCGCCGGTTTTGACCCTAGTGAATTTCTTAGGCGACACGGATCCCAGTCTAAATTGTGTAGGAAAGCAAGGTAATATAATAATTTAGTATGGTATAGTATGGTATTAAAATGTAAAAAATAAATGTATATGTGATATCACATTTCTTGCCCTGGTGATATCGATAAGGCCGGTCTTTGATGACCTTTTTATATTCTATATTTAAGGTGATATTCTGAACATATGTACAAAATTTATTTCTACCACTAAATTTAAAAAATCGAACCCACAACCCTTAGTAATAGGCCATCAAAATATTTTAGCGAATAGACAAAAAACACAAAGAATATATCTTACATTTATAGCATTATGCAAAGAAAATGTTTAAATATGCACATGAATATTTAAAGAAAATAAACAAAATGTTACTATCCGGTAAAAACTGCGCAAAAATTTATGTGTGTAATAAAAATATCATGGAAAGGATTATCGTGTAGAATATTCACATGAAATTTATGATAATGATGCAGAATTTAGCAAATAAATAAACATAAGGCATCATACTTCTTACGTATGGACGCTTCAAAGTAAAGCCTCGAGTAAAAATTGTAGGATCTACGAGAATTCTTCATGTTCATGCGTTCAATCAAAAATAGTTCTTAAGAACGAGTGATTTATAGTCCAAAATTGTGATTAGTATAAACAGATGTGTGTTCGTTTTTATCTCAGTGGTTTCTTCTTTTATGACTTCAGAGATTCTAAGATTACTTTGAGGCTTACATGACAGCAGATGAGTGATACCTATTTTATACTGTCACATTTCGTCCTTGTGTTTATTTTAGATTCTAAAAAAATCCTGACATTGACACTGGTCGTAACAGAACTCATCGCGAAATATATATTGATTTTATTAAATTTATAATATATAATATAAGGCTTTACATTCAGCTCGTCTGGACATATAAAAGCTAACGTGAGTTCTCATCACCAATCACTAGGTTTTCTAATGTCTTGTAAAATAAATTATATTAACAAAATCTTTTATTTCACAGATCAGCAGACAACATACCATTAACAGCTATGAGTGACTCATCAGAACGGCTCTGCAAGGCCAAGGCTCCACGAGAGGATACCATAAACGAGGAAGCAAAGTCAGATGACAGTGGCAGTGTTGAAACTGTGAAACATTTTGGCTTACCAATACTCTCAGTATCTGGACCGTCGCCTCCAGATGAAGATTATGATCAAATAGATGAATATCTGTAGCATTTCGAAACTAGCTTTCAGCTAAAGTACGTTCTTGAAAAGATGAGGCCACCTTGGCCGACTTTCGCACAAAGTCCTTAGACTCTGAACTTCCATCTTTTCATTGGAACTCGTGAACTATTTATTAGTATTTATTTTGAGTGTGTGTGTGTGGTGTGTAAAATAAGTGAATCGAAGTGAAAAATGCGTTTGCGATCTATTTTTAAGTAATTGTGCAGTTTAATCTTTCTTTTAGCGTTTATATAGTGATAATTCATGTTTGACAGACATAGACTTTATGTTTTACAACGAAATTCGTAAGACTCGTGTAGATTTACATTTCGGCTTAAATCATTATTTTATAAATTAGCATTGTGAAGTGATGATTGTAGAAATTTTAAGACTCAGTTGGTTCTATGGCTATTAAAGTGTGTCTTGATGAGGGACCATCGACTGTAGTAAGTTTATCTATTCTTACCATAATCTAATATCATACTTAGTAAATCACGTCTCTATTGAGTGTCTGTATACATTTAACTATAAAAATAATTCAGATATTACTACAACTAGTAGCTCCTAAGGCTTGCACAATACACTTAAAATTTATCAACATTTTACTGTGCCACAATATTTAATATATAATATTGTGTATTTATATCTATAATAGAATTCTCATAAGTATTTAAGTAAGTATCAATTATACGATTAATGTTTCATGGTCTTGACTGTAATAGTGATATAGTATAAGCATTTTCTATATAGATTCTATAGTGAAGTAGATTTCGATCGCCTGTAGTCGTACTGCAATTTGTCTTGAAGACTAACATTATCTTTGTAGTGAATTAGCGTAGATTTGAAGGTTGAACTTTGGTCCAATGATATAATATCTGCACACATGGTGTTTCTAGAAAGTAAGAATCTATTGAATTTTTAAGATAACATCAGATTGTAATAGTTATATTTTAGTAAGTTTGTTTTCTTTTTTTTTGTTTTAAAGCTACAAAATTATATTTTTATTATGATTACCTATAAAAATTTAAATACTTTTTTAACTGTTTCAAAATAAATAACAATTGTGTTTTTTTATTATTTTCCAAGCTTCTATTTAAAAAACTTCTAATTTCCATTTCTGTTATTATAATTAATTGCAATTAAAATTTGTAAATTGTTAGTCAATTATAATAATGTAAATTAAATTAAATTAAATAATTAAACTCAATGCAATGGCACTAATTAAGTAACGTAAACAATTATTTACTCTTAGAAAAAATCTAAAAGCAAGTGATTACGAATGATTATCATGAAAAATGCTTAATGGAAATGATTAAAAAAAATATTTATTTATACTGTATTTCACATATAACAGGGTGGGCAGAGGTAACGGGGGAATTAAAATAGCGAGAAAATTAGAATAATTCTCTCCGAAGAGTAGGAATTGAACCCACAACTGTTGCAGATTAAGAAGTTGTGCGGCACGGCGGTCTCAAAAAATATTTTTACGAAGGATATCGTAAAAATTAAGAGAGAGACCTTAAGCTAAGCGTCCGTTCTTCATTTGCCTAATTTAGAAGCATTGTACGTGGAATGGGGAAAATCAATGCCACAATTGGACTTACCACAGTTGGGAAATGAGAATAATATAAATAAAATAACACTCCCGACTTGAGACCGAATCTCACCATCATATGAAAGATCAGACTCAATGCCACTGAACCACGATGTCTTCTTTTTTATAAACAAAAATTATTAAAATGTAGTACAATAAAGTACCCATTGGTGGGTACGAAGTAATTGATTAAGAATACCGAATTGTATAGATGAACCAAATGTCATTCGTAATCGTTTACGTATAGAAAATAAGCTTCTTAACTGGTTAAGGGACCAAATGATATGGATAGTTTAGCTTCGAGGGTCATTTTGCCCCGATACCAGTTTTGAACCTAAGACTATTTTATTCCCTCCACTATTTTTAGACTACCGTTCTTTATTTTTCTTTTATTAAATCTGAAGTAGATCCACTTTCTTTTATAAAATTGCAGCTTTTCCTATAGATTTAAAATATATATGTATTTCCACTTTTAACTTCCATTACAAAAGGAAATGAATAAACGATTATTAAAATATTTATAAAAAGATTTATTCCGAATAATGTTAATAATATTTTTCATATTCAATATCATATTACTGAGATAATTAAAATTATTAAAACTGGCAAACGTATTAAATATATTTCTTAACGAATCCCTTCGCGTTTACTCGATGTCTGTTTGTATGATATAAAATATCATAAAATAATTACATTTTAAATTATGCACGCAATATGGATATTTGCAAATTTGATATAAGTGACGTAGACTTTAGGTGTGATGTGATGAATTTATTCGTGTTTTAGATTTAAATAGTTTTAATCGATTGAACTGAATGACATTTGTTTAGGTCGTTAGTTCATTTCTGCTAGTCGGAGCGAGGTTTTAGGAAGATTTTTAGGTCGTCGTCTAAGCTAAAAACGGAGAAAGAGTAGTGTAAAGTCTCCGTTTTCTATACATTATTTATTAAGCTGTAAATTAAAGTATATTACCATAGTAATTTTCTCTGTATTAGAAATAAATTCAAATTGTCACATAATTACTTATATAATAATAAGCATACATTTTATATTTTTAAATGATTTTTTATAACAATTTAATATTTAAAAATGTAAAATTTATTCCTCTTGTATAATAAAAGTATATAACATACGAGTATAATTAGCCTACTGAATTACTATAGTTATCTTGTGCCAATATTAATTGCTAATTTGTTTCTGCAATTTCGTCCATTCGTATCTAAATAGATTATTTTAAACATAGTAGCAGCGTTTAAACCTAAAAAAAAACATTTCAGTGGAGAACGGAGTGTCTTAACACTAGGTTCCCTCTGCCTAGGGTAGGCAGAGGGAACTGTGAGCGGGATACGGCGTGAAGCTGGTATATTTTTGATTTATAAACATTATATTTGCTTTAGATACGACATAGCCTAATAAATTGACTGGTGTTTATTTTTATTTTAATATAACTTTCAAGATATATACCTACATACATTTATGGAAAAAGAATTAAATATAAATTACATATTATGCTATAATAAGTTTTCACGAAATTCTTTTATTTACAGTTAAATTTTTTTGGGCAAAATTTATTAGTAGTGGTAGCATTATTGTATTGTCGTCAAAACCTATATTTAGAAATATTTTTTTGTGTTTCCGTATGGTCATATTATGTCATAATTAAATATTTTTTACGCCACGACTGAGGCCAGTACCAGTCACAAAGTGTGACTATAAAACCGACTGGTTGTGGGTTCAATCCCCAGTCGAGGAGATGAAATATTTACTTAAATTTATATTTCCATTTCTTCGCTCTGGTGTCGAGGCAAAGCCCGGCGTTGAGTTCTACTACTCAACACGCAATGCCTCCAGAATCCGGCAGAAAGTGGGGAACGGAGTGTCTTAACACTATGTTCCCTCTGCCTACCCTGCTGTGTGCGGGACACAGCGTGAAACTGATGATTATTCGATTAATTATTTATTAAATAAAAAAAATATATTAGTGTAGCTTTTACATGACATTATAACGTGTAATATTGTAGTTTTACCTAAAGTTGTACATATCTACGATCACTAAATTGTACTGCTCATTGTTCGTCTGTAAATTACATAAATTATATACTAATTATTATTAAAATTAATTATTTATATCCTTAAAACGTCTATTTACTATCACAATGAAATAAAGTCTTTGAAAGTGGGTGGTAGTTTTTTTTTATTATATTCTTTCATTGCTTTTCTACCAATTTAAAAAAAAAATGATTGATATGTTTTATTCATTTTTATTTAATTTAATTCCTTTATTGCATACAATATAAAAATATATGGGCACAAAAGGCAGGCTTACCGCTAAAAAGCGTTCTCTACCAGCCAATATTGCCGATATGGGAACATATGTAATAAAAAAATATTGTATACGAAGAAATGAAAAATCATTCATTTACTAAATTTCGAACCTACAACCGTCTTGTTTATAGACAGATGCTGTGCCGCTGAGCCTCAACGACGGCATAATATATGAATTTATAATTAAATTAAATATTATTTTTAAATAAATTCTATAATTTTAAAGAAAGAAATATTAATAATAAAAATATCTATAGATTTTTTACTTTCAACAAGCAAAATATACAGGATGGAAGTGTCAGCACCACTTTAAATGAAACCACAGTTTTAACTACTCTATAAAAGCCTAATACAATTTAAAAAAAATCCCAAAAATGAAAAATTGATTTTTTCAAACAAAATAAATAATAAATTTATTCTTGTAATAAAACGCCATTTGTCAAGAACGACGCACGCACAAATAAACCTATCAAAGGGAAACCGCCGCATACGCCTCATTCCGAAATCGAGTCGTAGGTATTGGCGGCAAAGTTCAAAGTAGTTTAACCTTTAATAGTATTTTTGTAGTAGTATGTGTTTACGTTATTGATATCTATACGTAACTGCGTCTCACGAAATACAGGTATGGATAAACATAGTGGAATTAAAAAAAAATTCTACGTCTAAACTGTTGAGGTATCTTGATTAATTTCTTTAGGTATGGTTTTGAAATATTTTACCATATATGCTGTTCCCGTAAAAGGAGCGCTGACACTTCCACCCTGTATATCTTTAATCTATTTCTATTTCACTATATCTAATACCTATTCCAGTCAATTCCGCCACAATAACAATAAAGTAAATTGGTATCTTAGTATTCAAATTTATTAAAGGCATCACGCGAACTATGCGCGGCGAGGAGAACTTTACCGGTTTGGCGTATTACAAGGTACTTCGTTTTTTCCTACTAATTATTATGTATATTTTTATCAGATTAACAGCTTGTTTAGGGTTTTGGTTTTTTAAGTTTAGTTAATTAAGAATTAACATGTCTTTCTATTTAATTGTGAAAAAGGGGTTCTAGAGTGTTTTTTTATTGTATCTTGAATATTGAGCAAAGCGTTATAAATTTATATTGTGTTTAAAAACTATTTTACTATTTGATTTTTTTATATATTTCTGTGTGATAACAGTTAAGCCTTCGTCCACCGGCTATAAAACTATTTTTTTTATTTTCATTCAATATGTTAGGGATTCTATTTCGACAGAAAAAATATACGTTACATTGTACGCGATACTACGAGTAGATTGTTTTAAATATTCATATGTTTAACGTAGTTTTCAGAGAAGCGCTTATAATTGAACATAAAAGTATAATTTCAGAATATATAACAAAATTTGATACTTAACCTTAATCAAAATTAGTTCAACATTTAAACATAAAATTAAAGATAATATAAATTTTAAAACAAATTCATTTTTTAAAATTCGACATACTACATAAAAAAATCTACTTTCTATCATACTATTACAGAATATACTTTTATCTTCAACGACGTAAAATTATACTTACCTAAAACTGGTAATATGTACCAGAGAAGATACGTGATATTTGTAGCGACATTAAACATTGATCGATTGTGACAATATTAGCCTATTAGTGCAGATGGTGTTACCAAATAAATATTTACCCACAGATGCATCAACGTTTTTGATCTAGATTCACGTTCTCTGGGATAAATAAAGCAATCTAACGTACTTTGTTAGAGTAATATCGATTTTTTTATAATTTTCTGAGCTTTTGTTTATCCTAAATTAATGTTATATGGTGCTAATTATAATTGATAAAAGAATATTTAGCACTAAATTAGATACTGACTATAGTACATGTAAGCGCAACGGTTTTTGCTTTTGACTCTGGTAAAGTCAAGATATTTTCTTAATAATCATATAGGAAATTGTTCATGAAGGAATAAGTTTGAACTTAATTTAAATTCATTTCTGGTGCTGTAAGGTCTGTAAGGAAAAAAAAACTTCACGAACAAAGAGGGGAAATCTGGTAACATCAAGAATACTCACTTATAAGCTTCTCATGATGGTGAAACTGATGCAACACAAGACCTGACTACATTGTTATCAATTTTGCTAAAATCAAGATTTCGTCTTTATTGAGAAGCAACTGTTGAATCTAACTAAATATTCAAAATTGCGGTGCGACTGGCTCTCATAAATCAATTTACCTGCAATCCATAAAATAATAGTTGGTAACTTTAGAGCTAATAAATCTCAGGCACTAAAGCGTGTTACATACATAAATAAAGATAATACAGATACTGTAGCGGCAATGTTTTTGAAATATTTTACTATTTACACTAGTTACGGGTTGAAATCCTTAAAATATTGTTATAATATTACAATCAATACACTCTTACTTATTTATCATCAGTTCTCATCAAGCTACGTCGAAATTTTTATACGCTTTGTTACAACTTATTTATGTTGTTGTGTTGTGAGTGTTGAGAACATATGGCTTAGTGGTCAGAGCGCCTGGTCGGTTTCCAGAAGGCGCGGGTTCGAGTCCCGCTACGTTTAAATTTTTATACGTTTTCTAAATAAGTATTTTTATTTCCTAAGTGTGGATTAACATTTTAAAAATGTTTAAAATACACTCTTATATAAGTCCTTAATTAAAAAAATTTACATACGACGAAAAATAATATAGTCTGAATTAATAAAAAGTTGAACATAAATTCACAGCAAAGCATACTTAATTACTTCTTTGAAGGTTTTACACAATAGTTAATGTATTGGAGATTTTTAGAACATTTTTTGTATCTTCATCTTCATGTTTCTATATCACATATAGAAGGAGGAGTCTAGTGTTAAAACATGCAGTTACCGACATATCGCCTCATTTTAAAGTTTTAAGTTGATTTTTAAGTTGAATAGTGAAACTCAAAGCTGCGCTTTGGGTGAGATGATAAATATAATTAATTCGAGGGGAATCGAATCCAAAACCATCGTATTATACAGTCTGCTGGGAAACTGCGCCACGACGACCTCAGAATATTTATATAGAAAAATAAGAATCAAGAAAAAAAGTGTTAGGTTAAATAAGTATAATAAACCAAAAGGTATTAGTTTTCTTTCTCCAGACTTATCTCATAAGTACTCGTAATGTTTCTCTAACAAATATCCTTCAATTAAGCTGATTAGAAATCCTGCGTGTCTAAAAGAGAATATTTATGATTAGGTGTTCTTAGCATCATTAATCTATTATATTTGAGGATGTCAGATAATCTGTATAGAAATACAGAAATATATCATAGAAAAAAATACACCAATCTACCACTATAGGCAGTATACCGACTCGCGCTGGTCCGGTTTTTTAAATAGATTTTTATAAGTTGACGCTTTTTCCAGAAGGAGTTTACGTCTACGCTTCGCTTTGGCTTATCATAATGAATATTTTCATTTCCTCGGTCTAGTTACGAAGCAAAGCGTGGCATTGTGTTTTAACAAATAATTTAAAACGCAACACCTCGAGAATACGGTGGAAAGTGGGGAACGAAAGTGTTTTGAAGAGAAAGTATAAATTTTTAATAAACAAAATAAAGACAAATCTTCAAACGTTTTATTATTTTATAATACTTAAATATATATTATATGAATCACTTAGAAACACTCAACTCAACTTACTTACAATTTAAATTAAAATTTTACCAATTTCGACCTAATTATTAATAGTGTCTACTATTAATAATTAGGTCGAAATTATAGTATAAAACGATATATAATTTTATATATAAGACTATTCCTATTTTTATTAATAACACAGGAATTTAATCTCTAAAGCCCTTTAGAACACAACGGGTTACGATCAGTCACTTTCAGTGATAGCAATTAACCGCTCTGCCTTAACAATCCACTCAAGAATTTACGACCTAGCTTTTGATTTGCTCGTTTTAGCGGATATTGCGGTTTTATTATTATTTTGTACTGTATATTGATATCTAAGGATATATATTATATTAATTTTGTAATAGTTTTAACTGGACTGGTGCCACCTCGACTTGGAAATGTACAGAAGTTGTAAAATTTTTTTTTTAGTTATATAATGTAATGTGAGGCCAGTCGTGGCGCAGGGGTACAAAGTGTGACTGTAAAACCGACTGGCTGTGGGTTCGATCCCCACTCGAGGAGATGAAATATTTACTTAAATTTATATTTCCATTTCTTCGCTCTGGTGTCGAGGCAAAGCGCGGCGTTGAATTCTGCCATTCAATACGCAATATCTCCAGAAAGTGAGGAATGAAGTGTCTTAGCACTAGGTTCTCTCTGCCTACCCTGCTGTGTGCGGGATACAGCGTGAAGCTGATTTATATACATAGTGTATCTCGCTAAAACATAGTAGGCAGATACAGTCTTATTGTATCATCTGAAGTCAATAAATTGTGAATTAAGTGATGGAAGTCAACGCCGAACTTTCTGTTACCACATCGAGTCAAAGAAAATAATTAATTATTCAACTCATTACCATCGTGCTTACAACCAGACACCGTGTTACTGTGCCACAATACCAACCTAATTTGACTTTTTTATAGACTAAATCGTTTTTTTTTGTTATACTGCAGTAAGAAGAATATCTTATATCTAATCAAAAAATCCAGATCAATCTTCAAATGCAATACGAACAAATTTTGTTCATATTGGTCCATTGACATAAATCCTGGGTCTAAAACACATGTCATCCGAAGGGATATAAAATATTCCAGTCAAAGCGCGTCATGTTCGCCATTCAATTCCTTGTCGGTACTGTATTGCTTCGTAGTATAGAAGCTATCTATCTTTTATTACATATCTTATGTAGTAGTAGTAATTTTCTTAGCTTCACGCAGTAGGCAGAGGGAACCTAGTATTGAATCACTTCGTTCCCAATTGGAAATGGATACCTACAATTTTAAGAGTATTTTCTTCTGTATCCCACATAGGTATATTCAGGGTATGTCAAGGGCAACTGGAAACCCAGTGTTAAAATACTCTGATTTATGATATTTTCGTTCCTCATTTTCTTCCGAATTCTGGAGGCTTTACGTGTCGTTTAGCGGAACTCAACGCCATGCTTTACCTTGTTCTCACAGCAGGAAAATGAAAATATTTAATTTTCTCGAGTCGGAATCGAAACTACAACCTGTCGTGTTTGCAGCCGTACGATCATTCCCCTGCACTGAATCTGGCCTAAAAAAACACTCAATAAAAAAACAAATGACTCAAAAACTAACTTGAATCTCTGGATAAATCGAACATTGAACATTCAAAAAGTATTCTTCCAATCCGAACTTGCAGTTCCTGAGATTAGAGCGTTCAACCAAACAAAATCTTTAACTTTCTAATATTAGTAAGTAAAGGTTGTGTAAAGTCTCAATTTTTAGCGTCACAAATAACGTGCTAATGACCGACAGTTCTTGAATAGACATTCGAGTCACGACACTGCCAGATATTAAAATTCATGAATAGTAATAGCAATTTTGTTTCAGAATGTTTAAATTTTATATACGCTTTTAGTAAAAACTTGTTATGAAAGAAGTGATTATTAGCATTTTTTGCTCAAAATATGTCAAAATATATCTTAGTTTTTACCATCTTTTTTTCAGCTTCACGGTGTATCTCGCATAATGCGGAGTTGGCAGAAAGAATCTAGTATTAATACACTCCGTGGCTGCCGCGCGCGGAATTTTTGAGGCAATGCGTGTTGAGTGGCGGAACTCAACGTCGCGTTGTATCATTTGTTTTTGTTTATAGAAAAAGTAAGGCAAACGAGCGTACGGGCGGGTCATCTGATGTTAAGTGATCACCGTCGCCCACGACCCTGTGTAACACCAGAGGAGCTACAGCTGGCCTTTGATGGGGATGGATGGATATCCATCCAATCATATCAAAAGTGGTGGATTTGATGCAGATAAGTTACAGTGACCGTTTAACTTCATTTTACGTTTATTAATTAATTCCTATAGACGAAGCCATATAACTATCAATTCAAACCACTTAACTAACCCTTAAATCTTTATTTTTAATTTGAGAAGCAATTCGTAATTTGATTTTTTCATATATTTTTGATTATAGACTTAAAAGAAACATTGCCCCTAAAAACCAGAATAATTATTCGAAAATATATATTCAAGTCTGAATTATAGAGAATTCTAAGCGTATATCTTTGTGTGCATGTGTCATACAAACTCATAGAGCTATCTATGTAGATAGCTGAGCAGTGGCTGTCCACATTCACGTCACGTGACGGTCAGAGCTGATGCCATTGAATTATTCACGAATTGTTATTTTACACCGCACCAGGAAACTTAGGGGGTTGAAAATCATTCAGTAGTTTAGCTCTAAAAGCTATTGGACTTGATATAGAAAGAGGGTTTTAATATAATCTTAATATATAATATTTATAAATTAATAGTTTGTAGTGGTTTACAGTTTGTTCAGTGCTACCATATGTAAACATATTTAGAATTATAAAAATAAAATTTTCAAAAACATAGAAGTGGAATTTCTAGCTATAGCAATCCCGTTTTTTACACAAGTCAAAATTAAGCCACGAAGGTATTCGAATGTTATCACTTTCAAATTGATACGTTAAGGAACGTTTTTTATGTTATGTGACATGAACTTAGTAAATTATATGTTATCACACTTGGCCTTCTTCATGTTCAAAATATATAGCCAGTAAATAAACAAACAATGCTTCCAGAATTTGACGGAAAGTGGAAAGCGGAGTGTCAAACAATAGACTCCCTCTGCCTGCCCTGCTACATGCGGAATACAATAACAAAAAAACATTAAGTTATAGTACCAGTAATGTAGAATGCCACGTTTTTTACCAAAGAGGTGGAGTTAGTAAAAAAATACTTCTTAAGTATACATACATACATACATCTACAAACACCTTATGTGACAGAATGTCACAGCGTCACCGTGACCCACATTTGTCGAGTTTCATGTTTGTGTCTAGTTTCAGGTGTTAGGGTGACAATAAGTATGCAATCGTACTATTTTCTGGTTCCCGTACGTTTCATTTATGGTTATTCCGATTTCGTCAAACACTACTGTCTTTATTTGTTCTTTTATTTTAAGATATCTATCTGTTGATGAAAAATTGAGTTCAATAATAAATTCTTCACGCTGTATCCCGAACACTGCAGGGTAGGCAGAGGGAACTTAGTGTTAAAACACTCCATTCCCCACTTTCTGCCGAATTCTGGAGGCATGGCGTGTTGAGTGGTAGAATTCAACGCCGCGTTTGTCCTCGACACCAGAGCGAAGAAATGGATATATAAATTTTAAGTAAATATTTCATCTCGTCGAGTGGGGATCGAACTCACAACCCGTCGATTTTACAGTCATACTTTGTGCCCCTGCGCCACGACTGGCCTCAATCAATTATAATTTATACCTTTTTATGTATATGTATGAAGATTTCTATTTCAACTGTCAAAAAAATGACAATTTTATTGAATATTTTATATTTATTAACATTTTGATTTCTTCGCTCTGGCACTCAACACGTAGTACCTCAAAAACTCATCAAAAAGTGAGAAACGGAGTGCCTAAACACTAGGTTCCTTTTGCCTACCTTGATATATGCGAGATACAGCGTGAAACCGATTTATTTATTTTATTTTGTTGAACAATATCAACCCTTAACTTAGTAACGAGATTATTTAGACTTAATAGAGAAATAAACAACGCAATAGAGCTCCATTGTGAACATTGTCTCTGATTAATCGACCGACAATTATTGTGTGTCTGAATGTTACAATTTATATATATTTATATATTATGTTGTTCATACTGTCGCCCACATCAATTATTTAGGTATATATTTTCTTATGTTTTATATTATGTAGGTACTCAGTTTAGTTCTAGGGGTATGTATATCTTTAAATATATATTTTTTATATAAATGTGAAGAAGTTCTTTTACTCTTCATTCAATTTAAATAGTCTGTAGAATTATATAGAATTAAAGTTATATACGAATAAATTGAGAAATTTTAATCAATATATTCGTAAAAGGCCATCATGGCACAGCACCTTACTGTAAGCGCGACGCTTGTAGTTTCAAATCCCTCTCGGGGAAATTAATTATTTTCTTCTCACGCTCTGGTAAGAGCAGACAAAGAGCGGTGTTGAATGTCGCCACACAAAACCTCTAAAATTGTTCAGTGTATGGAGAACAGATCGTCAAAACTAGATTCCCTCTACCCTCCCCTGCTACGTACCTGATACAGTATATACCTAAAAAAAATATTATAAATAAATCCCATCAAAATAATATACAATGTAACACTTGATTAATTTTGACAAAAGTATTTATGAACGATTTTTTTAGTAATATAAATAAAAAATATAGAGCTTCGCTAGTATTTAGCATCTTGAAAAATTGGGCGAAAAGTGGAGAATGGAGTCTCAAAACACTGCTTTCTCCTTGCTTACAAAAACGTAAGGCTGCTGTTCATATTCACGTTGCCCGTTTTACAGAAATATATATAGAAATTTGAAAATATACATTGTAATTACAAAAACTTATAAATGATGATTAACTTCAAAATTGGCTTTCAAGTAAACAGTATGGAAAATTGAAGTTTCATGAATTTATTACTAGCATATATTATGTATTGATGAACCCAGGCCCTGATTAGTTACTAACGATTTCACATGAAATGGTTGAAATTTTCGGAGTAGTTCACTCTAATAGCTTATTTTCCTTGTAATTTTGTGTTCTATGTTTTCGTGTAGAGTTCACATGCAATTAAGGCTATATAGATGAAATATACGTTTATATATTATTATTTTAATTCATTTTCGATATGAATCGTCATTTTTGTATCATAGTTCTATACATATATCGAGATATTTTAGCCGATATCATTTAATCTTACCAACGCCATTTAAAAATTTATTTATAGCAAATGTTTTAATAAATCTATATCTAAATTTATAATAAAATTGTAACCGATCGGTTTCTGACATGGGAGGTATATACCTACCTATACCTTTATTAATTTAGTACAACACAAAACAATGACTTCTAAATTTTTTGACAGTTTGTGGGTTTGTTATCGCTAATCTCAGAATCAGCTTAACCGATTTAAATGCGGTTTTCACTTGCTAAATTTTCATTTACTAAATACTATAACAGTTATATTATACAACAGTTTTACTGAATTGGCTGAATTTTTGAACAATATTGTTTGTAAATTATTATTTGTATGATGATAGAAAAAACTCTAGCTTGTATGATTATAAAATAGACCGAGATTTAGGATTCTCCAATGTCAGTTGACACCTCAAGCAGGCACGTAGTGCTTGAAATTTCTCAATTGTAGATAGAGATTTGTGGAGCAATATATAATCTATGTTTTAACCCGGAATTTTTGCGGAATCAAAATGTATGTGGCAAAAACTACGTTTGCAGTGTGCGCGCAGTTACGGTTTACCTAGAAAAATGTGAAATTATAATATTAAACATATAACTATTAATAACGATAACCAAAACACTTCAATTACGATTTATTTAAGCATCCATTTCAATTCATTTTTAGGGTTATGTACTTCAAAAGGAGAAAATCTGAACTTTTATATGATCACTTCGTCGTCCATCTGCACGTCTGTCAACCGTTGACCACTTTACTTGAGATCGCGTTGACCGCTAAAATTATTATCAGATATTCAGATTTACAGTTTCTTGGAGAACAGAAATTAAGCTGATAATACAACGCAGTCAAAAGATACGAGCATTTATTAGGACCTTGAATAAGTTCTTTTTGTTTAAAAAAAATAATTTAAAATATAATGCTTACAATGACATTACTCAAAGTATTGTCCATCATTAGAGACCACTTTCTCCCATCTCTCTGGTAGCAATTGAATCCCCCGTCGGAAAAACGACTCATCTTTCGAGGCAATCCAGGAATCAAGCCATTTTTCGGCTTCTTCAAAAGAATGGAAGCGCTGCTCGCTTAAACCGTGCGCCATCGACCGAAACAAGTGGTAATCGGAGGGGGCTATGTCCGGTGAATACGGCGGGTGGGGTAGAACTTCCCATTGAAGTGTTTCCAGGTAAGTTTTGACTGGTTTTGCCACATGTGGCCGAGCATTATCATGTAATAAAATCACTTTGTCGTGTCTCTGCTCGTATAGTGGCCGCTTTTCTTTCAGAGCGTGACTCAAACGCATCAACTGAAGTCGATAGCGAGCTTCCGGTATAGTTTCATTAGGTTTAAGCAGCTCATAATAAATTACGCTCTGCTGATCCCACCAAATGCAGAGAAGAAGCTTAAAACCATGGATATTTGGTTTTAACGACGATGTTGATGCGTGACCCCGCATGCCCCACGATTTTTTTTCGCTTTGGATTATTGTAGTGAATCCACTTTTCATCCCCAGTGACGATACGGTGCAGAAAACCTTTTCTCTTTTGCCGTTGAAGCAACAATTCACACATGACAAAACGTCGTTCTACGTCTCTTGGCTTCAACTCATACGGCACCCAATGCCCTTGCTTTTGGATCATTCCTAACGCTTTTAAACGTTTTGAAACTGTTGACACATCTACTTGTAACGCTTTCCCGAGCTCTACTAAGGTCTGGCATGGATCTTCTTTAAGCAATGAACCAGAACGCTCTTTGTCTTCAAGGTCAAAATCATTACTTTAGAGCGAGAACTTATTCAAGGTCCTAATACGTTTCGTTTTTGTTTCATTTGGTATTAAATTCATCACGTAATCAAAACCTAGTGCACTTCCCATAGATCTACAGTTATGAAATTTAAAAGTAAAGGAAAAAATTGAAAAGTAAAAATTTATTAATATTTTATAGAGAGGCCAGTCGTGGCGCAGCGGCACGAAGTGTGACGGTATAACCGACTGGTTGTGGGTTCGATCCCCACTCGAGGAGATGAAATATTTACTTAAATTTATATTTCCATTTCTTCGCTCTGGTGTCGAGGCAAAGCGCGGCGTTGAGTTCTGCCACTCAACACGCAATGCCTCCAGAATTCGGCAGAAAGTGGGGAACGGAGTGTGTTGACACTAGGTTCCCTCTGCCTACTCTGCTGTGTGCGGGATACAGCGTGAAGCTGATTTTATAGAAAAAAATCATTATAAATTTATACTAAACAAGTGTTTTTTCTTAAATACGCTTAAATAAATATTCATATATTTCAAGCGGGCGTAGTCCCACGGGGACCGCTAGTTTTTGAATAAAGCTATAAATAGCTGACATCTAATAGAATAAGTTTTAGATAGAAACTACGTTCAAGTCAACATCTAGAATTTTACAATTAATTTACTGTTGTATTACAATTTATAAATTAATATTAAAAAAAATATATAATAGAATATTAAAAAAAGAGTTTTTCCTTATTTTATTAAATTTTTAAGCTGAAACTGAATTAACTCAACATTGTCTATTATGTGACAATTGTAAGTTCAAATCCCAATCCCTCTTTGATAAAAATACTGCGCATTTTAGGAGTCGATTTTAGGAGCTTTTGAAATTTGACATATTGGACTTAAACGATGTCACTTGCAAACCTTGCACTCTCGTTCAAATTAAACATGTATGCAAATTACAACATAGTTTGTTAGGCTGCTTTTGATTTTATTTTCAAGATTTCATCCAGATATACGACTTATTTTTCAGCTTCACGCTATATTCCGCATAGAGCAACGAAGGCAGAGGGGGCTTAGTGGTAAAAGTCTCCGCTCCCCACTTCCACATGAGTGATATTGTGAGTGGCGGAACTCAACGCCGCGCTTTGTCTCGAAACCAGAGCTAAAAAAATGTAAATAATATGTCATTTGTGTGGAATGATTCTATTCCAGCATTCACAATCTGTCGCATTTACGTCACACGCATATGCCCCTGCGCCAATACATTTTATTACACGTAAAATAAACAGAAATAACATGTACAATAAGGCGGAAAATAAACAATGTATATGTTCTTGCTCCAGAGGAAATTGATAATAGACAGATAATAAATGTTTTTGTCCAGTAAACAATATAAAAAAAGGCAAAATATTGAGAACCGACTGATCAATCACTTTTAATTAAAATAGATAGAATAAGATAAAACTTAAATTATTTTTATTTGAATTGTGGCCGGTTGTGGGTTCGATCTCCATTCGAGAAATTGAAATATTTATTTAAATTTATGAAATATAAATTATTCATATATATTCATGACTTCGCTCTGGTATCGAGGGCAAATCGCGGCGTTGAGTTCTACGCTTCAGCACGCAATGTTGGGAACAGAGTGACTTAACACTAGGTTCCCTCTGACTACTCTGCTATGGTCGAGATACAGTGTGAAACTGACTTGATTTGATTTAATTTTTATTAAAGTTATTATAATAAATAAGACGTGCAGTATGAGGTATGTATATGGTATAGGTAGTATTATAATAACCGCAACCTCTAACGCCGTCGCTTTCCTATTGTGTGGCAAAATGTAAGGCTTTTGTTGTTGGTATTCTTGCGAAACTCTTAAAATATAACAATGACATATCTCCACGCTTCATATTGGAGAGTAAATTTGGAACAAAAGTGATAAATGTGTAGTGTAACTTACATCCATCGTATACCTAATATCAATTAGAAATTGAAATTGAAATTGATACACCTTTTAACATCACTAGTTTATTAAACAACGACACCTGTTTCAAATCTTTTGTACAGCTAATTTCAAATATAATTCAAACGCTGAAAGAATTTAACACTACTGTTTATATAAATAAATAAATATATATTATATATATATATATNGAATTGAACAAATAACTGACATACTGTTGTGTCGCCCGTATCAAATCGCGAGGGCACTTCAGAGTAGCAAGTGGGAGTAGGAAAAAAAAAATATCAATTAGGTGAGACTAATATGAAAAAAAAAGTTATTTAAAAAAACATAACTTACTTTAAATACAATTTAAATAAAAACGAAAAAATACGTGAACTTGAAAATGAACGCCGCTTCTTGCCTCTCTATTTTGAAATTTCCTCGAGTGGAAATCAACTCACAACCTGCCACGACTGGCCTCAAAAACAGTATTAATATATAATATAGAATTATAAGTACTATTTCTCGTAATATTATATACTGTACAAACAAAATTTAATAACCAAAGGCGTACCCTCAGTCAAGTAGAAGCTTACAAGACGGGATATATTTAAATTGATGTAGGTTGAGTTACTTTAGTTATATCTGTAGAATGTCTTTAACTAAATAATGTAGAATTATTACAACGGTTACCTAACTCCATTGTGCTATTGAATTTACTTTGTTGGACTGTTAGTGATAATTTAAAATAAAGCATAAACGGTAAAATAGTTGAAATATTAAAATGTACGTAATCGGTTCAAGTTCAAATGACAGAAGTATAAATGTTTTTTTAAAAAATAGACAAAGCACAGCGTTAGGTTCCGTTATTTTCCGTTATATTCAAAGTTTCTAAACGTCTGGTTTTATTTAACAGATATTAATATGCACGATAAATATTTATCGTACATATATAGGGGAACAAAGTCTTACATTTCTTAATCTCAAAATGACAATGACAATCCCACCACGTTCAATTTTGATTAACTTTAATCAAAATTGAACGTGGTGGGATTCGAACCCACGACTCTTAACCGTGCATGCACTCTAGTCTTTAATCCGTGCCTTCTTATCGAGAATCAAAATATTTTTTTTATGTGTGATTAACTTTAAAAAAATAAAATGATAAAATATTCTTTCAAAAAATAATATGTAAATACATCACGTCTATGTTTATAGACTAGAATATATTTTAGCATACGGCTCTATATATTTTTTATTATAACTGAACACTGCTGAAACAACGTGAATAAGTTTATTTACTCTAATTCGAAATGATTGTAATTTACTGAAAGGTAGATCGTAAATCTTTGACACTTGGTATAAGTGTCTGTAGTGAGAAGAGTTCCTAAACATATCTACATTAAACATCGAGCGCAATTACAAACTGGTAAAGTTCTTAGGCCCAGTCAATTATAACAATATAATACAAATCTAACATTCGTATAGTACTTTGAAATCATAAAATAACCTTTAGAAATAGATTAGCATATGCAAAACTTTAATTTCAATGAATATTCTCTATTTATGAAGATTATGTACTCGTATATTAAATTTGATATTTTCTTTTTAATTTAATGAAATATTTTTATTTTGTGGTTCGAAAACTATTTTTAATGTGCTTGTTTTCTTAGGTTGCTTTGAATCAATAGAATTACCTTGTATATACTACATAGAAACGCTAAGCTTTGTGGCAAGAACTAGGCCGTCGTAGCGCAGCGGTATAGCGTCTCACTACAAGTGCGGCGGTGTGTGTGGGTTGTGGGTTTGATTTCTATTCGAGGGAATAGATTATTTTCATTTACTCGCTCTGACAACTCAACTCTGGTCATTCAGTAATCTGGTCATTCAAATCGAAAATATCGCGAAATTTGGAGATGGGAGTGTCTTAACACTAAGTTTCTTTTGCGAGATACAGCGTGAACCTATTATATAAAACAAATATGTACAGAAACCTATTATGTTTCACACGGAATTTTAGAACACAACAATGAAGATAAAATTCACTAAGATGCTAAAAACTATCGATAGTAACTATTTTCCAAGCAATGGCGAACGATCGAAGCCATCTGGCCACTGTTGATATTCTTTTCATACTCTACTCAAAATCCATTTCATTCAACATTTAGTGCCAAAGCTCGAATAAAAATTTATTAATATAGACTGGTTAGAATACGATTGGGATTACGATAAGCTTAATATTCTTTAATGCTAGACGTACTTGCTGATAAGCTTTATATAGATTGAAATTGTTGGCAGTTACTGGTTTTAGATCTGAATGGTATAGCAAGTTCTGTTTTGGTGCTGATAGCGGCAGATCTATACAAACAGATTTGATTATACATATTATACATAATATATTAATATAATTTGAATAAAGATATGGTGGAGCCATCGTGGCACAAGAGGACAGCGTAACGTCAAAATAAGGTATTATAAAATTTATTTATTTTGATAAATTTTAATAAGCAAAGACTTATTGCTCCACTTTTCGCACTGAAAATAATTAATTGTCCCGATTTCTAGTGGAAATTGAACTCAAAACCATCGCATTTACAACCAGATACCGTCTCCTTGCACCACAGTATCCTCTAAATTATAATTCCTATACAAACATAATCATGTTGTCCAAATTGCCATATATGAAACGACGTACTAGTTAAATAATTTTAGATAAGTATATATAATAACCTTTGTTCGAACACTCCTTCATTAGTGCCGATCGATACTGTTCTGACATTGAATTATTTATTGTACATGTATGCATACCCACTGTAAAGGAACTTTGTTTTAACGATGTTTTTTGTTTATAAGGCTTTATGAAGTGATAATAGTTCAAATATCTGTTTAAAAAAAAAAACAAATAATAAAATCAAAAATAAAAATAAAAAAAAAACATAAAGCTTTTGCCTAATCATATTATGGTGTGATGCGTAGTTGATAAAAATTGGGAACAAAGTGATACATTAAACATTTAAGTAAAAATATAGGTATTTTTTATTAAATATCAATTTATAATTTCTATATATTTATGATTATGTATACATATTAAAATTTGAGTTTACCTAATATTGAGAAAATATTACGTACATTAATATTTAAATTTTGAAATTAAATAAATCAGCTTCATGAATGCCGCAACTGAATGCCGCACACAGCAAGGTAAGCAGAGGTTTCTTAGTGTTAAGACACTCCGCTGCCCACTTTCTGCCGATTTCTGGAGACACTGGGTGTTGAGTGGCGGAACTCAGCGCTGCGCTTTGCGTCGACACCAGTCACCAGTCAGTCGCAAAGAAATGAAAGTATTCGTTTAATTTTTTTTTTATTTCCTCGAGTGGGGCTCGAACCCACTACCAGTCGCGTCGCGGTAACAGTCACATTTTGGGCCCCTGGACCACGGCTGGCCTCTTTTTTATAAATATAATTTTGAGGCTAGTCATGGCGCAGCGGCACGAAGTGTGACAGTAAAATCGACTGGTTGTGGGTTCGATCCCCACTCGAGGAGATGAAATATTTACTTAAATTTATATTTACATTTCTTCGCTTTGGTGTTGAGGCTAAGCTAATTAAGAATTCGGCAGAAAGTGGGGCACGGAGTGTCTTAACACTAGGTTCCTTTTGCCTACTCTGTGTGCGGGATACAGCGTGAAGCTGAAAAAAAAAATTGAAATAATTTTATAAAATAATAATTTAATATTATAGTAACTTAAATAAAGTTTTATTAACAGACGACAATAAACAGTTTCATGCTGTTATCAATCTTATCTCTTAAGGTTTTATTACCCTATTCAAAACACCCCATCTAAGGAAGCTAATAAATCCTTAAATATTTCTTTGATTATTATTTTCTTATTCAAACGGTTATTTATTATTAAAATTTTTGTAAAAGATTTCCGTAAATGAATTTGAAATTTTTGATGTTGCCAGATTTTTATTAAAAGATAGATGTGCTTAATTTCTTGTGGTTGTTGAATATTATATTTAAAAATCAAATCAAATCATTTTCACGCTGTATCCCGCACACAGCAGGGTAGGCAGAGGGAACCTAGTGTTAAGACACTACGTTTCGCATTTTCTGCGGAGTTCTGGAGGCATTGCGTGTTGAGTGGTGGAATTCAGCGCCGCGCTTTGCCTCGACTCCAGAGCGAAGAAATAAAAATAAAAATATAAATAAATATTTCATTTCCTCGAGTGAAGATCGAACCCAAAACCGGTTGATTTTGTAGTCACATTTTATACCCCTGCGCCACGACTGGCCTCGATTTATTTGTTAAACAATATTATAGTACAAAAAATATTTAAATTGCTATTTAAAAAAAACTATTTTTTTATTTAGGTAACATTTAAATAAATAAATAAATAATATATACATACGAAAACTTGTTTACATTTAATTTAATTTAGACATAAATATTGTTTTTTATTTAATTTCATTTTTTCTATTAAATGCCGTGTCTGTCTATTTAAATTCAATTTAAACAGACCAATGACGATGATGCTGACTATTGCTACGAATATGACGACAGCTACGATTATATCTGCTACGACCACGAGCATTGACATATAGCTCTAGCCTCAATATTGATAATGTATTTAATCGACTAGTGTTATATTAAAATTTATTTTCATAGTTGAGGCCACTCGTGGCGCAAGCGTAAAGCATAAGTGCAAGGAGTACAAGTGTGTGACTGTAAACTCGACAGGTTATGGGTTCGATTACCATTAGAATGAAATGAAATGTTTTAATTTTCTCGCTATGTTAACAAGGCAAAGGGCGGCGTTGAATTCCACCACTTAATAATTAATAAATGTACAATCATCTCGAGAGTTCAGCGGAATGTGGGGGAACGGAGATATCTTAATGGCAACGGAGTGTCTTAACTATTATACTTTCCCAGGTTCCCTCTACCTACCCTGCTATGTGCAAAATAAACCGTGAAGATAAAAAAGAGTAACAAAGAATATACATAAAAAATACTGAACCATTTAAGAAGTTCATAATTATGATTTGTATTCAAAAATTTCTTCTCAAAAAGTTAATACTACGAAAGTCACTTTAAAAAGAAAAAATCCAGCTTTCAAACACTTTCTACACGCTAGTTCATACAAATACAATAAAGAACCTTGACGCTGTCAAAGGTCGAGGATGGGTTGAGTGTTAAAATGTTTTCTTTAAAGCTAAGACAATATATTTTTACTTACATAAATCAGCTTCACGCTGTATCTAGCACATAACAGAGGGAACCCAGTGTTAAGACACTCCGTTCCCCACTTTGTGCCGAATTCTGGAGACATTGCGTGTTAAGTGGCGGAACTCAATGGCGCGCTTTTGCCTCGACACCAGAGCAAAGTTATGGAAATATAAATTTAAATAATTATTTAATTTCCTCGAGTGGGGATCGAACCTACAACGTAAAGTAAGTCGCGCTTACAGTCATACACTTGTGCCCAGCGTCACAATATATAAATAGTTAGTATATATTATAAGTTATAGAAGTAAGAGGTTAAAAATTTAAATTATTAATAGTGAAAATACTTTAAGGAACATCGTCGGTCAGAAGTGCTACACTTTAAATTTATAAAATTCTTGTAGAAGCCCATCTGCAAATCCTTTTACTATTATTATATGTTTATAATATTATGTATGAATTACATCTGGGGATAAAATCCTAATGTATACTGTAGGGCGCCCTGTAACACTACGAGGTAAAATATGGAGGACAGCCCAAGAGTGGCATGACACACTGGAAAAAGTAAATCTATATTTAAAAGAGAGGCTATTTATGGCGCAGGGGCACAAATTGTGACTGTTAACGTGACTGGTTGTGAGTCGATTCCCACTCGAGGAAATAAAATTCATTTCTTCGCTCTGGTGTCGAGTCAAAACGCGGCGTTCAGTTCCGCCACACAACACACAATGCCTCCATAATTAGGCGGAAAGTGGAGAATGGAGTGTCTTAACACTGGGTTCTCGCTGCCTACGCTGCTGTGTGCGGGATACAGCGTGACTATCTTTTTTATATTTACTTCATTTAAAAGTCAAAAATAATATTTTATAAATAATACATTATCAATATTTAATAAGAAGATTGTTGACTTTTCCTTTTCCATCTTAGGTTACCGGATATAAAGTTATTGCGACTTTTGCTAAAATTTTGTCTTCCTCTTAAAAGACCGGAAACTGACTTCCCTCAGTATATTAAGAATCGAAAGGAACAAATAAGATAACGTTTAATCCAATTTTCCGGTATCTTAGAACAGTGTTCTGGTATTTTTTTTTCTTCCTATATTTTTATATTGCGTTTGTAATGTATTATTTTATGTACTTAGACAATACTACTCGCTGGCATAAGTTAAAGAGAGTGCGTTCGAGGTTTAAACATTAAATTATATATACTTTTTTTTACAGCTCAACGATTCAACTGCGACACGTGAAAGTAGAGAAAATGTAGCTTACTCCATCTATTTTTTCCACTATTCGCCTAAATTCAAGAAATTAAATGTAGAGCAGCAGAACTAAATATCGTTCCTTGTCTTACTTATATCCACCACATTTACAGTAGGTCAGCACCCCATTGAGCCACAATTTAAATTTCACTCTCACTCTTCTCTTTTCACTTCAGAGAGTGAGAAGAGAAATTTTAGAGATATTTTGACAGAAAATTATTATTCCCAAACTTTACTTCAAAAGCATGTCAAATGAAACTATTTGAAAATGTTACACATTAAAGTAAAATACCGTAATATGTCTTAACTAAAATATATTACTTGCGGTTGTAGGCTGATCGAGTCTGCAGGTATATGGTTGGGTGGAACACCGCAACCAATAATTGAATTCCTATTCAAGAAACATCTTCAGCACAAGATTTCTGTAATGTTATTATGAAAATATGAAATATTGTAACTACCCCGCTAGGGATAAAGCGTAAGCGTATCTTAATTAGTGATGCCGACGTGGCGCAATTAAAACATGGTGCAAAACATTCGATTCTCAGTTGACGGAAAGAAACATTTAGATTTAATTTCCTCGCTCTGGTTACAAGGCAAAACTTGACGGTGACTTCCAACACTGAGGAAAGTGAGGAAGGGAAGTTTTTTAATGGAGAAGGGAGTGTCTTTACACTAGGTTCCCGGGTTACCTGTGTATGTCTGTCCTATAACATATAGTAACAGCCTAATTACTTTTAATTTATATTATACAGGTATATTAGTAAAAAATATTTTCCATATCAGGCAGAGAGAACTTAGTTTCGAAATGCCGTTCTCCATCCTCGCACGCATAGAAGACATTGTGGTGGGCCAAATTGCGGCGTTAAGATCCAATACCCAACGTGAAATGTCTCGAAAATCGGATAATATAATATTTTAACATTAACTTCTCTTTGCCCACTCTGCTTAGGCAATAAAACACTATATGTTATTAGAATTTACATAAGAAAAAGCAAAAAGTTCTCCTTCAATAAATATCGGTTACAAATTCATCCTCCTTTACGATTCGTTAACTTCTGTTTGCCTCGCCATAGTAGGTACCCCTGAAGAAAATCTGATCTATGCGTAAACTTATTGTAATATTTAATATGCTTATTTTTATGCGTAGGTCTTTTATTCGTATTCATTAGGAAATAAATATTTTTAAAGCATTTGGCACCTTGATAATAGAATGTGAAATGTTTTTTTTCAATGAGATTATAATACTTATAATAAAGTATACTTATAATATTATATTTTTTAAGATTAGTTCTTAAGGTACTGATATTAATATTTCCGAAATGGCAATTCAAAAAGAAATCCTGTAAGTATTTAACACCTCCATAAGGCTTCTTCAAGGATAAAGCGAAGCGTTGAGTTCCGCTATTCAACACGTGTTCACGACGTGTTTGGTACGGTTATGTGATATAGTATGATAAAAGAAACCGATCAAGTGCGAGTCCGATTCGTCCACCAAAGACTCCGTCTAATTTTGGGGTTGTAGGTCAACTGAAAGTACCCCTAATGAAAGTTGATAAGCTTAAGTTTCAAGCTACAATGGACTTATTTTTTTATGAAATTAAATAAAATCTTATTAAGATTGATAAATTAGCATTTTTCGGATTTTTTTATTTATTTTAATAGCAAGTTTTCACTTCTTGCTATTATTGTCCTAAATGTAAGTCTACTGGAAGTACTATAAAGGTTTTTATTACACGACAAATGAATTAAACACAAAGTGTGTTTGTTTGGGTGCGTATGCACTAGGAAATGTCCTATGAAATTAACTACAAATATAAGCTTGTAAAGGTATACCTATGTATACCCACTTATAAATTTCCACGCTTAGATTTTTTTATTGTTTTGTAAGTTATCAGTTTGTCCCAAATTTAATATCTGGAGGTCCGCGGGAGGTAAACTATAGGTTTTCATAACGCATGACAAGCATACAAAATGCAGCGAAGCATAAACGATAATCAAATATCTTTTGATTGTGTCGACTTGGAATGGACTTGACAGACTTGCTATAAAGTGATTCCATAAAGGTTCCGTTTTTTCCTTTTGCGAACCGAAACCCTAAAAACGTTGTATGTTAACGTTCGTGATAACTTTGTTACAAAATGAAAGGCTTGGTTGACTTTAGTATAAAAACACTTCAATCAATCATATTATGAAGTGAAGGTGCGATAGCAAGCGAATATTATAAATTGAAATACTCAGCTAATGTAAGCTTTAGGTATTTTTTCTATATAGTTTCTGGCGGTAGTACAAAAACTGTGTTATAATTAAATGTTGAATCCTAAAGTCATAATAATGAAATATGTCATAATATCGATATTCCATTAAAACACGCCATATCATAAAAATAAAAAGAAAACACTTATATCTTTTCAATATTTTTTGTATAATTTAAACTATTTTAATTTTAATGAAATGCCATAATTACAGAAGATGTCGCTTCGCGCCGATAGTGGCATAGCGTATGACTGTAAATCCGATAGTTGTAGCTTCGATTCCCTATGGGGGTATGACTGCTTGACTTTCTCTATCCGGTAACAGGACAATGTACGACGTCCCAACTTCATTACGCTATGTCCTGATAATTGACCTCAAAGTAGGTAACGTAGCACTTGGTATCCTTAATTATATGCGGGATACAACGTGAAGATAAGAAAAAAGCAATTCAAATAACACTCACCTTTTTTGTACAATTTAAAAACTGTTACTGGAAAGTAGTATNTTTATTTTTTTCATTATTTTTTTAATATATATATACTCCAATAAAAGTATAATATCTGAACTTTACCTAAAGCGCTATTTTATACTTTATGCTTGTGCAAAAATTCAATTGTTTATCTTAACAAATAAAAAAGTTATCGATTTTTGATCTGATACAGACCTCGATTGCCCATAGTGCGGCGTCCCGACATTCAACACGCTATGTCCTGATAATTGACTCGAAAGTAGGTAACGTAGCATTTTAAAACTTGATATCCTTAATTATACGCGTGATACAACGTGAAGATAAGAAAAAAATAATTCAAATAACACTCACCTTTTTTGCACAGTTTAAAAACTGTTACTGCAAAGTAGTATTTAAAAATTTTATTCATTACATTCATTTGTGAAAAATGCTTTCTATGAAGAATTGTTGCAAAAGTCTTGGACCAACCGTTCTGTAGGCTAAATTAAATTTTTACACTTTCTTTGTAGGAGATAAATTGAATTTCGCACTTGACGGAAAGCACACAGTGGATTTTTTTGCCCCTAATGACTTAAGAAAATTAGAATCTGCTTTAGCTCACAAGTCGGTGATTTGTTTTGAACAACTTTGGCGCGTGGTATACGCGTGATTATTTGTTGTTTAGCGACTTTAGATACATTTCTTAAAGTTTTTTTACTACTTCACGCTTTATCCCGCACACAGCTGGGTAGGCATAGGGAACCTAGTCTTAAGACATTCTGTTCCCCAATTTCTGCCGAAATTTTGAGGCATTACGTGTTGAATGGCGGCACTCAAAGCCGCACTTTTACCTTGGTACTAGAAAGAAGAAATAAAAATATAAATAAATAATAATTAATACCCCCGAGTGGAAATCGAACCCAAAACTGTCAAATCCTATAAGCGATAAGCGCCTAGAAACATATTAGGAGCAAATATTTTTTTTTATAGTGTAGTATATTAGATTCGTCGGCGCTTGTAATTTAGAGGCATTAAATCCATTTTAAGTGTCTGGCAATGGGCAACGTCATTTCTAATATTATTCCCAAAAAAATATAAAAAAATGGAGCTTTATAATTTAACGCAAGTTAGGTACTACTTTTTGCATCTTAGTTACCTAATAACTGCCAAAGTAACCTCCACACAAACTCTATATTCCCTGATAGTACTTACCAGTGTTGGGTGTCATACACCTAAAAAGAAAATTTCAGCAAATAAATTTTCAGGCCTTGTAAAATAACGAAGGTCAGGCCCTACTGTTCTACTATTGGCTCTCTCTCTCTATAAAGATTATTGGCTCTTAGTACTTAGATAAGTACGTTTAGCCAAATAAAATATTTATAATATTATGCATTAAAAGATAAGGATCTTATATTTTTTTTTTGATATCAGGTCGAAAAGCTACGCACGGTTTAGTAGTACATTCACTAGACATTTTTGGACATTTACCGCACTAAATGATCCGCAGTGAACGCGTTAATTAATGTATGGGAAAACAACGGAAGGCTCTATTTTGTAACAAAACAAACAGGTGAAGGTTACTAGATGGAAGTGCAGATTAATGTAATTCAAACAGAATTATATATTATTTTTGTATCTTTATTCCTTTATTCCGTCATTGGGCAATGAGAGAATGTCTGACTGTAAACGTTATGATGGTTGTGGGTTCGATCCCTATTCGAAGAAATATTTAAATACACATTTCTTTTATTTTTAGTCTTTGGACAATGCAAGAACAAGTTTTAAAATATAATTTCACATAAGTATTAGGACCTTGAATAAGTTCCCGTTGTTTTTTTTTGTTTAAAAAAAAATAATTTAAAATATAATGCTTACAATGACATTACTCAAAGTATTGTCCAATATTAGAGACCACTTTCTCCCATCTCTCTGGTAGCAATTGAATCCCCCGTCGGAAAAACGACTCATCTTTCGAGGCAATCCAGGAATCAAACCATTTTTCGGCTTCTAATTTAAAATGTATGCTTTATATTACTTACATATTTTTTTCTTTGATATAATATTACAAGAGTAAAAAATATAAGTACTTTTATTCTCAATGCCCATACTTATTGGCACTAAGACAATCATTTATCTGAAATGCATAATCCATATGAATATGAGTAGTTAAGAAATTTCGATTTGTCATCCATTTCTGAATGATTATGTGCTGAATAACGGAATAATAATAATAAAAAAATAAAACAAACATTATACTATTTATACGAAATCGAACCCATAACCATTGCATGTAACTCTAACTACTAAACATTGGTTGTAGTTATTCAAAAACAAATAAAAAGAAAAATTCGAAAGGTTTACTTCCACAAAAACTACTCTACATAAAGAACCATTATGAAAATACTTTAACACGATTAAATAAACATTCCGTTTCGCAATGTTGACCGCGAACGTTCCGAGAAGGTTGTTAATATATGATTGCATTTCTAGAACTAAGCGATTTTATTCCGTGATAGGGCCTTTTGAATGGCGACTTAAAACGTACAATCTTAATAATTAATTAGAGCTATTTAGTTTACTTAGGATTTTTTGTTATGAAAGTCAAGCAATTCATATTTCCACGAGAGGCCAGTCGTTTGGAAGGAATTCCTTGAGGAAATGAAATATTCAATATTTAAATTTTTTAGCTGTAGTATAGAGACAAAGCGCAGCGTTGAGTTCCGTCACTCAAGACGCATTACTTCCAGAAAACAGTGGAAAATGGGGAACGGAATGTCTTAATACTAGGTTCCCTCTGCCTACTCTGCTGCGTGCCGCTAAATTTGTATGTCGTTGGTGTGATTTTTATTTTGATGGATGACAAAAGATAGAAAGAGAGATAATAAATTATTAAGGAATTAGTTTTTTCTTTTTCAGATTATAATGTACCTACCAATGTACCTACTCGTGCGCCGATGTCAAATTAATGGACAAATTAATCGACTTAATATACCATATACTACTAATAAATAAAACAATCTAAATAAAACTCTTCCGTGACCAAGTGATTGACTAACATTACACACTATAGAAACTTAAAATTTGATTTGGATGTTTCATGGGAAGTAGAGGGGACCATTAGGAAATAACTTCCCGAATTTTATGCTACAATTGTACGTTTTATAGTCCGCACAAATAAAATAAACAAGTTAACTATTATTTTCCTCTTTATTAAACATAAAAGAATAAATAAAATGAAATATAATTGTAAAAATTATCTTAAATAGATATACAATGTATATGAAAAAGTAATACCATTTGGAAATTATTTACAAAACAAAAGTGTGACGTCACATCGCCCCTCTTGACCACAAAAGCACAGTTCGATTCGTTCGTTCGAATTTCTATTTATTTTCATTTCTTCTCTATGGTGCCAAGGCAAAAGGATCCCTCTGCCTACCTTGCTATATGTGGGATACAGTGAGAAAGTGAAAAAAAAACCAGACAAGCGCGAGTCGGACTCGCCAACCGAGGGTTTCGTACAAAAATTAGAAGTCACAAGCCTTTTCTGAAATTCAAGCTTAGCTTAACCGGCCTTAATACCAAATTTTGCCCATATTCTTTATAGTATTTAACGACAAGTGTTATCTAAACCAGAACTATCTCTAGATCCTAGCTGCCAAAGTTCATAATTCTAGGTAACTGTAACCGTAAACCGTAAATACTCTATTAATTTAGATTTCCTTTATAGAGTCGAAATACGCGTCTTTTGCGATATAAACGGCCATATCTTTTTTTCAAGTAAATATAATAATGCGATTTTTTCAGTAAATTATGGGACCGTAAATTTGAGTATGTGGTTTAAATTTGAACTCGATACCTCCAAGCGTTCTTGAAATAAGTGCTATTGACGGACAGACACACAGACAGTCACACACAGACAGTCACACACAGACAGACGGACGGACAACAAAGGTACGGAACCCTAAAAATATTATATCATCCCCGTGCATCGAACTTGATTAAGCTGTACTCGCGTCACAGACGAGGTCGATGGCGATTTTAATTAGATTAAGTTGAAATTAATAATGTTAATGTCATAAAATTAGCTCATAGAATGATGAGCCTAAATGCATGGGCATATCTTCTAGATATGCCCATGCATTTAGCTATGCCCATATTTTCCAGTGGGAGCCTGAACTTTAGCTTTGATCAAATCTATTCGGTAACCCCGAATGTTTTTTAATTGTTTTGTTAGTAAAATTATTGAGGTGGGCCCAAAACTATTCTGGGGTGGGCGCCGACTCGGCTCCCCCTATTACTTCGCCCATACATAAATGCTTCAGTGCAATATATTTAAATTTTAACATTTACATTATATTTTATGCGGTTTATATCAGCGTAACGACCGTTGTAGCGCTATTTGTAAAGGAACAGTGACAAAGGCAGTCTCAAAGGGTGAACGGGTGAATTTAATTAAGAAGAAAAACACCAGTTGTAAAAGTATGCGGTTCTTTAAGTTTTATGTTGGCATAAATAATAAATGTTAAATGTATTTTTTTATTTAAATGAGATTTCGTGTACTGTTACGTACATGTTTTTTTTAATTATTTTCTATTGTTTTTTATAACTTATAACATGAATATTATATATACCTGTTATGTGGGGATTGAAAATTATAATGTTATTATTTAACATTGACAAACACGCATACATCATAAATGTTAATTTTATATATCGTGGTAATGAAATCATAACTTTAAATTATTTTAACATCATTTCTCTATTTTCTGCTTTATAAAATAAAAATAAACAAAAATTATTGTAATCGCTACACTCTTGCTTACGATTCCCACTTGAGGATTGATTGATTATATTTAAATTATTATCGTTTCCCCACTCTAATAAGACAACGCGCGGCATTAAGCTCCGCCACTTAAGCACGCAATGTCTTGAATCCGGGAAGAAGAGAACGAAATGTCTTGAATTTATATTCTCGCTGTCGATTCTGTTCTATATCCAAGTGATCTCATATTTCATTTCTATTTTCTACCTTCATAAAACTGTAATTTTCTCTGGGTTTAATTTTAAACTAAGCTCACACATATGTATAGCTTAAATCTGTTTCTATATTAACGTAAAGACCAAACGAATTAAACAAAAACATTTACCTAATGTTAAACAAATTTATCAAACTCACTACATTTTAAAATATTCAAAGAAACATCGTGTAAACATTATATAGAGAGTTGTTCGTTTACAATATTATACTTACCTTACGGGTCGATGCTCATTTCTCAAATGCATAACGGCTTCGCGTTCCGAACCAGGTTAATGTTGAAGCCATATTTTCTCTTGTCATGCCACTATAATAAATTTCATTTCAAAATGCAAACTAATAGGTCCAAGAATCACTTTCTTGGGAATCTTTCACAATTTTATCTGCATTTTCCAGATTTTTCGGATTTATACAGTTCTTTCAATTCTTATTGTCGACGGAGATTTGTATGAATATCTTCTGATACTATTTTATATAGTAATGTTTTTTGTAAATCTTAACATAGTTTAAGACGAAATCTCTTCCCATGTAGTATTTATATTTTGCCGCTTTTACAACGTAAGTAATAAGTATAGAGTTGATTTCTGCCACTCAATGCGCAATGTCCCAAACTCTCGAAAAATGTTGAGGACTAAGTGTCTTGACACTAAGTTTTCTATGCCTACATTGCTGCTTGTGAATGAAAAAACAAAACGGAATGCAACAAGCTATGAAGAAAACAAATACACTGATCGAATCACACTGGAATCAAATAAAATTTTTATTATACCAGCTGTCTCCATAAAAATGGAAAGATTTAATCAAATCATGGAAGCTATAACTTTTACTGGAGTCTCATACGGCGCACAGAATAATCTTCCCTATGAACAAGTCTTTGAATGAACGATTTCATTGCCCGTCTAGATCGACACTCGGTATCGAGTGCGTAAACGTTTTATATGAAGAAATAGACCATCTCGTTCTATGAAACTATATTTCACGCTAGCTTTGGTAGTAAAATCATATTGGCAAAGTAATATGACAGAATTTGATGGATATTGTAGTAGCAATTGGTCTATTATTAACTATATAATCAGTTTCATCGGTTGGCTGCTCCAGTGAGTGCCACTTCTATATAATTTATTGGTATTTTTATCCGTCTTTCAATATTTGTTCTCCGTGTGGATTTTGGGAATGCTAGAGGAAAATAAAAGAATAATTGCGCAGATTTGCACAAAAGTTGTTTATTTAGTTAGTTACAAAAGTTTTTTTTTTGGTTTATGCCGTGTTATGTATATAGTATTAAGCTCTGTTCGTCACATTTCGAGACATTTCGTGATAAATCGCGGAAATCAACGTTGTGCATTATCTTGTTACCAGACCGAGCCAATGAAAGAAATTTATTCCTTCGAGTAGGAAACGAAGCCGCATCCATAAAGTTTGCCACGAGGCGGTGTGCCGCTACGGCAAAGTATAAGTACTTTTAAGGCTACTTTAATTTAAGCTAGAAATATATTTATTATTATAAAAATACTTTAAGTTAAATGAAATATATATACAATATAAATGAGTATATACACTCATAAAACTTATATTAATTAGCGAAAAAAGATATCATCAGCAGTTGTCAAAGTCTATTTGTTTAAAAAATATGTACTATTTTTTAAACAAATAGAATCGTATGTAGGTAACGCTAGTATCCTCTGATAGATAATAAAATGAGTTCATTCTACTATATATTCCAAGAGGGATGAACTTGTACATTTCGAAATGAAAATATTTTATTTGCACCTGAATTCTTTTTTTTTCTCTGACATTAAGACAAAAGCGTTGAGTTGTGCCTTTCAACACATCACCCATCATGAAAATTGTGTGGTTCGTGGAGAACTGAGTATTTAGTACTAGGTTGCGTGAAGCTAAAAAAATAATGAAAGAAACAAAACTCAAAAGCACCGCGCACCCACCAATTCATGCATACTACCTAGTATGCATGAAAAACATATATATTTCATTACGATGTTATATTGTGTTCCTTTAAGCACTTCCTTGGGTGACCAAAATCTTTTCCATGTCACAGTTATTCATCTCTCTGCTCAGCTCTAAGTCCAATTAAAGGCAATGAGCTGTCCTAAATAAATATAGGTATTCACGTATTCTATTTTCTCTCATCTACTGTAATATTTTCATGGGATTTACTTGTCATAATTTCAGCTTCAGCTTCACGCTGTATCCCGCACACAGCAGGGTAGGCAGAGGGAACCTAGTGATAAGACACTCCGTTCCCCACTTTTCGCCGAGTTTTGGAAGCATTACGTGTTGAGTGGCGGAACTCAACGCGGCACTTTCTCCCCACCAGAGCCAAGAAATGAAAATATAGATGTAAATAAATATTTAATTTCCTCGAGTGGCGATCGAACCCAAAACCAGTCGATTTTATAGTCACACTTTGCGCCCCGCCCCTGCGCCACGACTGGCCTCACTGACCTCGACTGTCATAATTTTAGTTTTCATTTTGTTTATTGTTATGCCAATGGGCTTACAACTTTCACATTATAAATTTCGAAGCATGATCTCAAGGCTCCCTGGGTTATTTGCTATGAGTACTACGTCATCTGCGAATGTATGCCCATGTTATCCATTTCATCTTTCTGGCGAAAAAAAAAATTGTCGAAATGAAGTCTCCTTGCCTCACTCCTCTGTAGTTCAGAAACTTTCCCCCTCTGTTTCTCATGTTATCCGCACTTTGCTGTTAGATGTTAGAGTATACATCTTTTATCAGTCTTATCCTTTTTTCTCTTCCTTGGTTTTTTAAAACTTTCCAAATATATTGATGTTCCAGGGTGTCGAACGCTTTGTTATAATCAACGAGCACTATAAACAGGATGGTTAAATTCTTGACATTTTTCAACAAGTTTTTTAATTACGTGTATATGATTTATTGTTGAGAATCCTGATCGAAATCCAGCCTGTTCCCTTGGTTGTTTTTCATCAATCTTTTTGGTGATACGTTTTAGTACTATTTTTGAGAACAATTTATTTATATTAGACATGAGATTAATTGGTCGATAATTGCCTATATTTGATCTATCTCCTTTTTTAAATATCAGTATTATAGAACTTATAGTCCATTGTAGAGGTATAATGAATTTTGTTTATTTAGTAGTGCTTATAAATTAGTCAATTTCGCTGCTATTTCTGGCATCTCGTTGGTTAATGTAGTCAGGTCAAGGCTTTATCCAGGTTTATCATTAGCATGGTGGACTTGTCTTCTGAGTATCTGAGGGAATTTTTCAGTTTTATCGTCAAGGTCTATGCTAATATAAATTCTGAGGTGTGTTCGGAGGAGTATAATTTCTGGTAGTACTCTGTTGCTATTTTTTAAATTGGCTCCTTGTTTCTATTTTTAAATTTTGTTTTTCATTTTCTAGAGACATTGCGTTGCTATATTTAATTCCTTGAGTGCTTCGTTAATATCTACTGTTTTAGCAATGTAATTTTCGATACATTTAAACCTTTTGATTGTTATGTCTTGTTTTGTATTTTGCCTATTTTTTTTATTAACTTCAATTATAGCTTGATTGATTTTTTTATAATTGATTTAATTATAGCTTGTATTGTGTCAATCAGTGCGTATTACACATTTATAAACACCCCTGTTAGGGGTTCGATTTCAACTCGGAGGAACTAATTATTCTCCTCACTCTGTTTATATAATAAATCAAGGCAAGTGGCGTCACTCAACCTGCCTGTCATGTCTCGAAAATTGGATCGTTCGTTAGGAACGTGGACAAAAAACATTAACAGTAGTTTCTTATGCTTACCCTAGTTCTACACATGTATATAGAATACATTAGGAAGCTAAAAAATATGATCATTACTCTAAACTTTTTGCCAAATTGCTGAGCCCTGTAGCGAAGTGAGGTTTGATCCTCATTCAGGATTACGAATTATTAAGACAAGACAGTCCGGTATTAAGATGAATATATTATATGTAAAATTCACGAAAACAGATTTTTTTTATGGAAAAGGACAAGGCAAACGAGCGTTCGGGTCACCTGATGGTAAGTGATTACCGCCGACCACGACCCCGTGCAACACCATGCAGCAGATGCAGCTCACCAAGCCGAGAGATGCGTTTTCTTAAGGTTATTATAATAATAATAATAATTATTATTATAATAACAACAACCTACTTTATTTGTACACCACTGTTAGCATAAGTTACTTATAATGTAGTAATAGGTGTCACTGTAATTACGAGTACGTCATTTGATATTGTTTCCATTATCGATTGTATTAAGTGGCGGTAGTGGGCTGCGTCTTTTCCGGTGGATTTCCAATATAAGCACAAACGACACGGCACGCATCTTCATTACATTCGAAAATATTGTCAAGACAACTTGTCATTACAATTCATATTTCAATATTGTGACTACGAGAGTATATGTGTATATAACAAGTGTAAATAAATTTATTGTAAAAGCTGGATTTTGTGTCTGACTTGTTGGTTCGCCTAACAGTTCAGAAGCGGGATTACGAAAGGATATACAAAATTTCCTGCCACGCTCATAAAGTGTAAGTAGACCATATATATATTCTTTTCTTTTTTTTCTTTTCTCTCATTTTTCTTACTCCTTAAAGATTAGCTGAATAATTTGTATGTAAATTGAGTTCTCTATAATTTTTAATTTTTCTATTCTGAATATAAGCAGAGTGTTGCTATTCTAATTATAGTTTTTAGTTACTCTTATTTCTTTTACATCAAACAAACAACAAACGGATAAATGAAAGATCTTCAATGGAAATTTAATAAATAGTTTTAACAGTTAAAGTTTACTGATGACGATACATAGAAATCTTGTACTTCGAACTTTTCGTTGTGTGGTGATTGATAACCTTTATAACAGCCAGAGTGGTTTTTTTATGAAGGGAATTATTGGATAAATTTGGAAGGTTGGATAATTTGAGAATACACTGGATGATGTGCATACCTAAACATTTTCCATTTTATAGTACTTACGTAACGTTTCAGCTTTGAGGGTAGTTGTAAATTTAGAATTTGAGATTGTTTAAGATATACTTTAAAAGAAGTATACAATTGCTTATAGCATCTACGTTGGTAGACATGATCGATAGGATATTAGTTCTTCCAATAGAGTATTTACTTATACGGGTGATAATTTAAAGATATTTGACACCATGATATTTCACACATTTAAAGATATATGACATTCATTGGTCATGAATAATTTCAGTTATCAAGACTTTCTGGAATACTTATTTTGAAATATTTATAATGGGTATATTCAAATTTATTTATTACATATCTGGAATATTTCTTTCGTTGTTTTTGTCATTCTTTGGAAAGCTTTTACATCGTATAGAGGATATTGTATTCCGCTATTTATTGGTTAACTATAAATGATACTAGAATTGTTTTTGTGATGACAATAATATTAGTGAAGTAACTATTTTGTTGTCTTAAAAACGTCAATATGATTTTGTTTTATCATCATGCGGAATTGTTCTACATATATTCTTTATGTGTAGTATGTTTAGAATTGATGAATTATCTGAATTGAAATTTGTAAATATTTTCATTGGTTTTTACTTCCGGCTTTGTCACTTTATTGAGAACTGTCGTCTTGTCGTTTCCTATTTCTGTAAGAGTTATAAAGCTATTCTCGTAATGTAATAGTCTCTTTTTGAATGTATTATTTTTGAATTAGATTGTTCTACGTGTTAATAAACGTTGGTATACGAATTTATCAACACGTATAATAGACACAAACATAGAAAATATATTCGTAATAGCTATGGGATCTAATATTCCAATGAAATTAAAGTACATGTGTTCTTATCTCAATTTATTAGTATCTCATTTTATTTGTGTTATGACATATGGTAAAAATTCCTTTCTTTTACGGGATAAATATATTGTGATTTGATAATTATTCCTGGTTTTGGATAATTGTTGTTGATGTAGATATTACAGTGTAATTCTCTTTATCCCGTGAGGACCAGCCAGCTTATGGAACTTTGGTGGCATTCATTATTTGTTCAATTGACTTTC
>JAAIXJ010000544.1:111167-200774 GCA_013403705.1 Heliconius hermathena | reverse complement strand
TATCTTCGCAATCCTAATGAATGTTAACTATTTTATTGTATTTTTGTAAAGACGTTTACCTGAAGGTATAGAATCCATAATGGTTTAGTTCTAATATCAACTAAATAAATATCAAACGTGATTTAAAAATAATGCAAAATAATACTAGATCATTCCTTCAAGCAATGACTGTATTGTTGATCTATGTAAGTAATAAAATAAAAAGTGTCAAGTTTTTTACTAGCAACCAATAGATAGATAAAGTAATCTTGTAGGTAATTTAGGTTACTATTTTTTAATTAGAGTAACTTTATTTTTTGAATATTGGCCATCAATCGTGTAAATTTCACCTGTGTGCGACGTGTCGGCTGTTAATAAGCCGCCTGAATACATTAGTAGTAGTAGTAATACGTAGCTCTGCATTGAGGTACCTATTAACATAGTTGCATGAATGTAAAAGCTTTGTCCGTTTCATTGATATACGTTAAGTAGTTATAGAATACATTATACTCATTGTTTGTTTTTATCATAGAAGTACGACTCTAATACATCAAATGTATATTTTCTGTAAAAAAATGTATATTTTATGTAGATTGAGGCCAGTCGTGGCGCAGGCGCACAAAGTGTGATTGTAAAACCGACTGGTTGTGGGTTCGGTCCCCACTCGGGGAGATGAAATATTTATTTAAATTTATATTTCCATTTCTTCGCTTTGGTGTCAAGACAAAACGCGGTGTTGAGTTCTGCCACTCAACACGCAATGCCTCCAGAATTCGGCAGGAAGTGGGGAACGGAGTGTCTGAACACTAGGTTCCCTCTGCCAACCCTGCTGTGTGCGGGATTGCAGCGTGAAGCTGATAAAAAAAATGGATAATGATTTAAAGTGACAATAAATAGAAAATACTGTGAAAACAATAAATATCGAACTTTATCGTATGTATGGAAAGTTTTACATCTGTAGTAAATTATATAGCATTCGATTCGATAGATTTCGAATAGCAGAACATATATTATATATCTATAGTAAAAAGAAAAATACTTTAAACATACCTTCTAAAATCTCGACTCCAGCACGCGTAGATCACAGGATTCATTGATGAGTTGACCCACCCAAGCCATGTCACCACTACGTTGACAATCTCTTCGTGAGTGATGCACGATGAACATATTCCTGACAGGAGATTCACTACGAAAAATGGTAACCAGCACACTATAAACACACCCATAACGATACCAAGAGTCTTTGCTGCCTTTTTTTCTTTCGCGAATTTTGCGAGTTTACGTGATAGAGAAAAATTTTTGGGCAAATGTTTATTATGCGTCACATTTGTTAGCCGCGTCGACGAACGCGATAGTCCATTATTTTGCAACGCGGTTAAAGGCTCTTGATCCGCCTCTTCCGGGGTACACGCACCGTGACAAACGTCCGTTCTTTGTCGCATTGTTCCACCTCTGTGAATTCGTAATGTTAACTCTAATTCACCACTCGGCCTCATCACTTGTTTCGTCCCGATTTTCAAGGATCTCGTTTGGATTGTTGCAGCGCGATATATGCGATAATATGTAAACACCATTACAAACAAAGGTAGATAGAATGATATTGTAGAAGAAAATATAATATATTCTAAGTTTTCCGTAAACGGACATTTATAGTCGGGGACTTCTTCTAAGCGTACCGCTCGCCACCACGCGATGGCCGGAAACGATATAGCACCCGAACACACCCATACAGCTGCTATGAGAAATGCTGCTTTTCTTCCACTCATACGCATAGGATATGTGATGGGGTCAGTGATGGCCCAATATCGATCCAAGGATATAACACATAAATTAAGAATTGATGCAGTACTAAAAAGCACATCTAGTGATCTCCATACATCACACCAGTCGACACCAAAGAACCATGTATGTTCTAACACTTCGTATAGCGCAGAAAAAGGCATCACTACTAGACCTACAAGACAGTCAGCGACTGCAAGGGAAGTTACAAAGTAGTTAGTAGATGTATGTAAATATCTTTCTCTTATTACTGCCAAGATTACGAGCATATTTCCAAATACTGTTGTAAGTGAGAAAAGAAGCAAGAATGAAACTAGAAGCGCACGATCTTGTAAGAGGTTGATGTAATCATTCCAAAGTTCTCCTGAATCATCTGTTAAATTAAATGTATTGTTATTGTCAAATGTAGCATTAAATTCAAGTACAGCATTGTAAGGTGACCTTGCGGAATCCAGAAAATATTCTGGCCCTTTTTGTAATAAGTCCGATTGGCTTCTTGCCACCAGTATTACTGGTTTGGTCGTATTCATATTCTCTGATGGCTATACGCATGCTAGCGACATGGCGAGTGTTTATGTTTTCCTTGTTTTGCTCGCAGCCAATTTGAGATTACATTCTTGGCAGGCATTCTGTTCACGACCTCTAATATCTGGCACATATTGCGTTGGCATGCTTTTTTCGTTAGTGATGTGCTAACTGCATCCTGGAACAAAATGAAAGAAATAAATAAATAAATTATTCGACTTACTTGATATTTTGTACCATTGTATTTGGATATTTTATTAGTAATTTTTTCAGACATATATATTATGTTTCTTTTTTTAAAAAAAAATTATAAAATAAAGTTAATTGTAATTATCACCTCCACACTTAAAGACAAACTAGATTATCCTTTTTGATTTTATTATGGCCATGCCATAAAATTAGCAATTATTGTGAATCTCAAGTAACGGTTTCATTAACACCTGTTTAATGGCATTTGTATCGTTGTCAAATGTCCTTGGTTAGCTGGGACATAAATAGTGTTTAGCGAACAAGCGGCGAGATCAAACAAATTGTGCTCCATGGGCCGTGATCAGACTGTGCACATGAGGGCACTTCAATCGACCCCTCCCAAGCCCCCTTTACATTCTCCATGCCGTGATCAAAATTTATGTTGACTGGTAGATGGAGAATTCGCAGTGTATATACAAATATCTATTTTGAGAGTCGATAAATAAGTAAAAATAATAAATTATTTTTGAAATATTTTTAGCTCGAACTATACGAATAGTATTAGTTATATTATATTATTTATATTATAACTATATAATATTTATATAGTTTTCGATGGAATTAGTAAGAAAATATAAGCTAAAATTATCAAAATAAACCGAAAAGAAGTGGACATAAGTAAGAAAAATAAAATTCTAAATATTCGAAAAATATCTGAGTAATTAAAATAAACAAATAAAGTAAGTAAAAGTAAAAAAAATCTAAATTTAATCAGCTTCACTCTGTATCTCGTACAGTACAGGATAGGCCCCTTTGCCTACTGTACTTAGTGTTAAGACACTCCGTTGCCCACTTTACGCCGAATTCTGGAGGCATTGCGAGCTGCAGCGGTAATCGTACATACAGACAGACAAAAAAATTAAAAATTCTTTCCATTTAAGTTACTCTATCTATTTAGGTCAAAAATACTAAATATACAGAAAAAATATTTTTACTGTTTTATTAAATATATAGATTATATTTTCTTTGCCCTGGTACCAAAGCAAAATCGCGACGTTGAGTTCCGCCACTCAACACGCGATGCCTCGACAATTCGACGGAAACAGAAGACTTGGGGAAAGGAGTGTCTTAACACTAGGTTTCCTCTGCCTACCCTGCAACGTGCGGTATACAGAGTGAAACTTAAAAAAATATATGGTAATATTTAGTATTGGATGGAATGTGATTTGTATACACAATCCACAGAGATATGGTTTATCAATACTTCATATATCTTTATTGAATGTTTATTAGAAACAACTTAAGCTTTCATATTCGTGTTTCACTTTTGCACTATCTTTATAGATACATTTGTTGGATAGCAAAATTAAGCCCCATTTCATTCTAGTAATAGGGAAAGCACTGCTTTGTTAATGATTCACTGCGTGAAATTTGAAACTTCGTCGTTGCATTCTACCGTCGATTTCTGTGATATAGTGCCATTTCATCAAGGAGGCATCATAAAATTTTAAAATTAAATCAGCTTCACGCTGTATCCCGCACACAGCATGGTAGACAGAGGGAACCTAGTGTTAAGACACTTCGATCCCCACTTTCCGCCGAATTTGGTATTGCGTGTTGAGTGGCGGAACTCAACGCCGCACTTTGCCTCAACACCAGAGCTAAGAAATGGAAAAATAAATTTAAATAAATATTTCATTTCCTCGAGTGGGCATCGAACCTACAATCGTCGCGTTGCAGTCACACCCGTGTGCCCCTGGACCACGACGGCCTCCAAATCGTGAAATTTAATATCAATTTAAATATATCTAAAAATTTAAAAATAATCCTCAATCCGTAACGCTTTACGAAATGTATACATGCATTTATATCTATTCTTTTATTTGAATAAATCCGCCCAGATGATGTATCGATGCAGTGGGTGACAAAATCTATAATAATAAATACGAACTAAGCGATAAAAAATAAATAAAATTTTAAATTATACCAAAATATTAAAATTGCATATAAATAATAAATTAATTAAAGTATTGGAAAAGTCAAGTGATATTGTTTGTAACATTAGTTATTGAAAAAGAAAAAAAATATATAATAATAATATATTTATTTATAAGTATATTTTAAAGGTGCTAAATTTAGGTAGCTAGTATACCGTTGTAAATGTTTGTACAGTGTACATTTTTAATGTCAGAGACATCCTACGCGAGGCAAAATTGAAACCTACATATATTAACTCCGGTAAATGGTATTATAGAAATGATGTTCCTTTGTTAGTTTTTAATATGATCGTGTGTACTGAATGGTGAATTTATAATAAGGCCAGTCGTGGCGCAGCGGCACGAGGTGTGACTGTAAAATCGACTGGTTGTGTGTTCGATCCCCACTCGAGGAGATGAAATGTTTACTTAAATTTATATTTCCATTTCTTCGCTCTGGTGTCGAGGTTAAGCGTGGCGTTGAGTTCTGCCACTCAACACGCAATGCCTCCAGAATTCGGCAGAAAGTGGGGAACGGAGTGTCTTAACACTAGGTTACCTCTGCCTACCCTGCTGTGTGCGAGATACAGCGTGAATTTATAATTTCATTGAACAAGAAATATCTTACACCTCAGTGTTCTCCTCAAAAGTTTTTTCACAACTTTATTATTAACAAGCGGCCTGCCTGCGGCTTCGCCCACTTGTACTACACCATTATAAGTTTAAGAAATAGAATTAATTTACAACTATAATGACTTCTAACATGATTTTTTATTGCTTTAATCTGTTATTTTGTAATTTATTTACTTATTATTTTGAATTAAAAAATAATACCAATGTTGATACTTATCAACATTGGTATTATTTTATTTTCTAATTACTTATTAATAATATTATATTATTACTTATAATATAATCGATAATTATACGTATACGTTTTTGTAATGTATCATAATTTTTAAACTGGAAAATGGAAAATTATGCCTTAAGTACAACGCCATCTATTGGGCTAAAAGTTACTCGTTATTACAAGACTCCACAGCCGACCCTAAATAAACTCCTACGACCAGGTTGTCATCCGTACAAACAATTTTTGTATTCTTATTAATTCTATTTTTACCAAAATGAAAGGAAGCCAACTGTCCGCAATCTGAACTTAAAATATTAATTATTGATTTTTTACTTGATATGTAGTTTGTAAAAATATTGTCAATGCAAGTAGAGGTACAATGATTCTTGTTGGTTCCAGATCCTTTAAAACTTTAGCTATTTTTGTGCATGTAGAGATACGACTTTTCTACAAATTTATTATAATTAAGATTTATCTTATTTTTTTTTTATTTTTTATGTTTCTCTTTCATAATTCTCGAGTTCAAAAGAACCCGGTTGCTTTGAAGGCTTGCGTAGGGATACAGAGAATGTAATTTATAAAGTAATTTGCTATTATTCGGGATCCATCTCTGAGCAACAACAGGCAATTGCCTAGAGATGGTGACCGGATAATACGTAGGATCTATGAAAAAGATGGAAAACTAAAAAAGGGTTATGGAATGGAGTTTGGATGAATTGGTCTATACTTCTACTGCTACTGGGCTATTGAAGGAGACGAACTGACGTCCGCCTTTTCAACGTTTCAAATTGAACTTTTGGCAGACGCTGACTCGTCTCCCACTAGATGGGCCCTCACAAAGCGGCGTAATGCCTTGGGCGCAACATCGCCGTAGTAGACTAAGAATGTAGAGAGTTATTAATTATTATTATTTATATATATAAAACGACATGTTCCTGACTGACTGAGGTAAGACGCACGCACAGCCGTAACCGCTGTGCGTAGAAACGTGAAATTTGGACATATGTTTATTTTCATAATCTGGACATCCACTAAGGAGGGATTTTAAACAATTTTAACCTTAATTTATAATTTTAAGGGATTAAATAGGGGTTGAAAGTTTGTATGGAAAAAAAATAAAAAAAGGGATTTAGACTCTTAAAAATATTTCATTGAACACGTTTTTCATGGTTTTTTAGTTTAGTTTTTTATTTCATGGTTTTTTAGAGTCCACTCCCTAAGGGTGCAAATAAGCAGACGAAGCTGTGCGCGTCCACTAGTTACAAATAAGATTTCTTTAAAACTTAATAGTATTAAAAAAGTTTAAATATTCTCCATTTACAGAAACTAGCTAACTATAAATCAGAATGTACTTCTCAATGATTAATCGTAACTGGTTGCTCGGGATTGGCGATGAATCCCGGGTCAAACCCGTCTACGGCCTTTGTAATTTTGATTCGAGAGTATGTAATTAATAAATGCTTCAGATACTTTGACAGGTCACAATACTTTTTTAGGCTTTATAAATATTCCAAATAAGTCGACGTTAAATTTTGGTTTTAACGACAAAAGTTTGTCTTGTTTGGCTTGTTATTTTTGTAGCAGGATATTTGTGACTTTCATAAAAATATTTGAACGTATTAAAAATGAGTTCACATTTTATTAATCGAATACAGCTACATATAAAGAAAGGAATTTAAATCAAATAAGTTTTTAATTTTATATGCTGTCAAAAGCCTACGTTTACACAAAATATATATTTCGACTTCTAATATTGAAACTAATACTTCAGAATGTTTTATTTAGAATGTATAATTATATATAGAGGCCAGTCGTGGCACTCGAGAAGATGAAATATTTACTTAAATTCATATTTCCATTTCTTCCAACACGCAATGCATCCAGAATTCGGCAGAAAGTGGGGAACGGAGTGTCTTAACACTAGGTTTCCTCTGCCTACCCTGATGTGTGAGGCATTCAGTGTGAAGCTGATTTAATATATTTTTTTATAATTATATAAATTAAAACCTCTCGGCACACAAAATATATTTATACCAATCATTCTCTTGTTGACGTTTGACAATGACATATCAGTCACTTTCATCTTGATTTATAGTCTGTAGCTATCAGACAATTATATCAAAGATTGCTCGAGTCCCTTGCCTTTAGTCCCTTTATAATGACGGAATGTTAACAAGGAAAACAATAACTGGGAAAGGTTCAATAGATTGGAATATTAGGCAATAATGGATATAATTCGAGGCCAGTCGTGGCGCAGGTGCACAAAGTGTGACTGTGAAATCGACTGGTTGTGGGTTATATCCCCGCTCGAGGAAATGAAATATTTACTTTCATTTATATTTTCGTTTCTTCGCTCTGGTGTCGAGGCTAAGCGCGGCGTTGAATTCCGCCACTCAACGCGCAATGCCTCCAAAACTCGGTGGAAAGTGGGGATCGGTGTGTCTTAACACTAGGTTCCCTCTGTGTGGGGGATACAGCGTAAAGCTGATTATTATGGATATAATTTGGGTGATAAAATATCTATCCTGTTTTTTACCTATGGGTTTTACCCATTTATATGCTATGGAATATTAATGATTTACAAAATTATGTACCATAATATTCATTATAGCTATGTATTGGCTAGTAAGGAACGCTTTTAAGCGTTAAACCAGCCTTTTGTGCTTATATGTTTTTATATAGCATGCAATATAGTGGCGGGTTTCACAGCAAGTAGCCTAGAACAGTATATTTTTGGTGACGCCAAATTTATAGATCAATTTCTTTTTTATACCTCATAAAAATACGAGGCTATCGTGGCGCAATGACACAAGTATCCGACTATAAACGCGACGGTTGTAGGTTCAAGTCTCACTAGGGGCAATGAATTATTATTTATTAATATTTTTATTTTTTCGCAAACCGCGACGTTAAGTTCCGTCGCTTATAGAAAGTAGGGAACTAAGTGTCATAAGGTTCTTTCTACCTACCCTGCTATATGCAGAATACAGAATGAAACTGAAAAAGAATTTTAAAATATTTTAGTATGGACGGATTTCGTTAGCAAAAAAAAATTGAGCGAAATTGCCTAAAATATACCTACATACTTCCCTCGTCCCATCATCGATTACATTGTTAATTACATTTTGTCAGTTCAATTTGAATATCATAACAATTTCATCGTTTGTAAGTCTTATGCATTAAATATGATGTGTCCAATACGTACTCACGAGAGAGAGAGAGAGAGAGAGAGAGAGACGAGATTTTGTTTTCATCGTAATAATCATAACAAGAGAGATAGAATTACGACAAAAAATAATGTTACAATGGCTAAAAGTAATTTAATAAAAGTGAAATGGCGCTGGAAATAAATATTTAAAAAAAGTTAAGTGCGAGTCGGACACATTCATCGACGATTCATTTGATGATATCAATTTCAGGATTGTAGGTCAAGTCAGTCAGGTACATACTTTTGTACTACTTATAAAAACTGACAAAAATAAAATTGCTTGCGTATACACTTATTTCCTATGCAATGAAAGAATAAATTCATTTCTCGGATTTTTCTCTTCATTGTATTGTAAGTTCTCACTTCGCGCCAGAATTTTATAATTGTAGTAGTAGCAGTAGTAAGAGGTTTTGATTACATAGCAAATTTCAAACAAGAAGCAAAAACGATGCATAAATTCTCGTATTCATCGATTTATTTTTTCTATGCTCCAAGTGACCGTAGATTTGGATATTTGACATTAAATTCGGCTAGATACCTTCACGCGATATCAAAATAAGTGATCTCGACAGACAGGACAGATGAAAAAGTTTTACTACTAGGGTTCCGTTTGTTTTTCTCTTTTGGGGTGAACCGATTTTGATGATTCTTTTTTATTTGAAAGCTAGTACTTCCTGTGTGGTCCCATTTTAATTTGGTCCAGTTCTGACAATGGTCTTCATGAGAAAAACACATGTCTTAAATTTGCATTAAGTATGAGCAAAGCATATTTATTTTTTCGTTCTGGTAACAAGGTAAAGCGCGGCGTTGAATTTCGCCACTCAACACGCAATGCTTCAAGAATTCGGCGGAAAATGGGGAACGGAAGAATCTTAACACTAGGTTCCCTCTGCCTACCTTAGTATGTGCGAGATACAGCGTTAAGATTAACAAAACTGGACAATCTCGAGTCGGGTTCGCTCACAGAGGGTTCCGTACAAAAATTTAACTTTTATTTATTAAGATTTAACCACAAATGTATAGTTTTCAGATTTTTTACTGATACATAAAGGATCTGGCAAAAAAACAAAAAAGAGTAAAAAATTAACCTAATGACCAGATGTCGAAATAAGAACACAAATTAACTTACATTATCATTATATTCACATACTCGTATGTAATTACACATTTGCATATGTGATCACAAATCCATTTTTTTAATTTGTTATTTAGTAGGTACTTAGACTTAATTGACTTCCTCCAGAATAATTTAAGAAATTCCTAAAAGATTTTATACAAAAGCACAAAGCACCGTGAAATACAATTACGTAAGTTTGTTGAAAAGTTTAGTATAACTACAACAGTTACTAGCGGCGCGGCGACGTCGTCACATTTAAACTTGTGAATTGATATATAAAACGGAAGCAAAAATCAGGATTAAGGAAACTGTATAATTCACAAAAGTTAGTATGATTTTTTAGCTAGACTCTTTTTCGCGTAATAGGAAAGAAGGCAGAGAGAACGTAGTGTCAATACACTATCCTCTATGTTCTCCGCTTTTTGTCCGAATTTTAGATATTACGTGTTGATGAGCTCAACTCAACGCCGCGCTTTTTCTTATAAGAGCAGGGGAATGGACATAATTCATTCCCCGAATGACACAAACGTTACTTATTTAGAAAACGTATAAAAATTTGAACGTAGCGGGACTCGAACCCGCGCCTCCTGGACACCGACGAGGCGCTCTGACCGCTATGCCATACGTTCTCATCTAGCTACATTGAAATTTTTATACGCTTGTTACAACTTATTTATGGTGTTAGCATCTCTGTAGGGAGATTTTTACAAATTTCCGCTACCCAAAGATAATTACTAAGAATTATCGTTTGGCAAGAGAGAATACTATTTTTTAAATATTCTTAAACATTTTTAAAATGTTATTCCACACTTAGGAAAGTAAAAAAAGAAGACACAAACGTTGTCCCGCTGCGGCACGCAAGCCTGAATTACAATTATAAGAAGCATAAATTATTTCTATCTCAGGAACTAATAATGGTTCAAATTGTAAAATTGTTTTTGTGTTGCTTATTTATCAAGTCACGGTATTATGTAATATTCTTTTCGATGTAACCCTCTGTACTTCCGGTTATTTTTCAGCTCAAGTAAAGCAGCTCAAATGAAATCTGATTAAATATACCTTTTTCCGAATGGGGATCCACAACTATCGTTCACGTTGTCAATTATATTAGTAGAAAAGTGTGTTCAGCAAAGTGATATTATGTTGTAATTACAGAATAAACTCAATCGATTTTCTTTAGAAAACATAAAAAAAATTCAACGATTATTTCGTTTATAACTTTCGTTCATTTCGTTTTGAAAAAAAAATTATATATTTTTATAAATTAAAAAATAAATATTTTTTATCTTTTCTAAAAATGTTGTTTGAGTATTACTTAGACTAGACTTAAGTATGACTTAAGTTCGTAGTAAGTAAGAGGGCAGTCTATTTATGCGGAGGCAAAAGGTTATGAAAATGCTTCTTTATTAAAAAGTATAAGAACTTCTTGTCAGATTCAATGCAATTTGCACTTGTCTCGAGTCTTGTGAAGTTACTACCTTTGTGGCATCGTCACTTTAAAACTGAATTATTTCACAAAGGATTATAATCGGTGGCCTTAAAATGCTGTGATTAGAGCATCTTATACCGCTCACTGGTCGAGGTTAATGAATTATTTAAAATGAAGTTGTACTTTGAAATAAAAATATGTGATTATTTTTAATGAGGCCAGTCTGAGGCCAGACATGGCTCAGGGGCACAAAGTGTGACTGTAAAACCGACTGGTTGTGGGTTCGATCCCCACTCGAGGAGATGAAATATTTACTTAAATTTGTATTCCATTTCTTCGCTCTGGTGTCGAGGTTAAGCGCGGCGTTGAGTTCCGCCACTCAGCACGTAATGGCTCCAGAATTCGGCAGAAAGTGGAGAACGGAGTGTCTTAATACTAGGTTCTCTCTCAGCGTGATGCTGATTTGATTTATATTTTTAATTAAAAATTATCTACCTGGTTGTCTAATATAATTTAATTATCTAAGCGATTTCTATATGCACGAGTACACTTACAATAATAATTACCAAAAAAGTGTATTTAAAGTGATTTATAGTCCATCGTGAAAATAATCTCTAAGACAGTAAAAATATTTTGTCTGTACATTTAGTAATTTTGACTGAAATGGATAGGACACTTAAAAAGAATAATAGTAAGCAAAAAGATTTTTTTTGAATTTCTTGTCTGTCTGTCTGTCTATACGTATGGTCACATTTTTCTCAGAAAGTACTGAACCGATTTACTTGAAAGTTTCACCAATTGCTTTGTTTTAACTCAACTTAACAATTAAAGTTTGTTTCATAAAAATCAGTTCATTAAAAAAAAGTTATCGTCATTTGAATGAACTCAAGGCATTAGCTTGCCTGCGAATGTTATATAGCAATCGCGCTGGTAAGATTCTTGGCTACAGAATGTCATTCGAAACGTCTTGGTTATATGACTGTTGATAAAATTATATATTTGAAGCACTATTATAAAATATTTTATATAATAAAGTAAACAAAATTGAATGATTAGTGGAGATTACCTTCATAAATCATAACAGTTAAGTTTAAGTAGTAATTAATTCAACAGAGAGATAAAAAACGATTTGATCTTCAAAGAAATATCAAGTAAATACATAGATTTTTTGGTTCGTTCGTTTGAAATAAATCTATACAAACGTGCCTAAAAACATCCTTTCTACATGTACACTGTAATAACTACATATTTAGCAATTGTACATTTAGCTAATAATATATGTAACTAATTTAAAAACTGTACAGGAGTTTTTATTTTTTTTTATCTGTTTTTATTTAGGGACTTTTTAAGTAAATAAAATAAAAAATGTCAGTCCCATCGTTCCCTTAAAACGAACTTAAGAATATATAATACTAACAGAAATTTGCTAAAGTCAATTATACACTATTAAACCTTACATTTATATAACCATTTAGCTTCAACAGAATTTGGTTTAGACAACAAACATTGAAAGACATCTAAATCCATTATATTTATATTAAAACGACAACATAATTTTCGACGAACGAACGAACATTCAGAACACATTCCCCTAAGAAATGGCGTACATCTTCATCTATTCCACACAATTCACATTTTGGAGAAGTTACTTTTCTCATGAGAAAACCAAATTTTCTTAGTGGAATATGTCCAGAACGAAGCCTAAGCGCGGTAACAATTTGTTGACGCGTCAACTTTTTTTCCGCAAACCAAGGAATATGAGGAAGCTTGTTCTGAATAACCCTATACCATATGCCTTTATATTTCGATCTTTCATCAAAATACTCAGTCCACATTTTTTTCAAATTATCTTTGTACTTGATTAAAATTTCGGATAAATCTGGTAATATATTTAAATTTATCCCATCAACTAATGCCTTTCGTGCAAATTTGTCAGCTTCCTCATTTCCCTTTATTCCAAGATGAGAAGGAACCCACTGGAGTTTTACAGCAACACCTTTGTGAATTAATTTGATAATCTCATTTAACAACTTATACGCAGCTGGTATCCCTCTATTGCCTTTAATACAATTACCTAAATGAAGCAAAGCACTTTTACTGTCAGAGAATACAACAACCTTATTACAATTAACACTAGAAACATAAACAAGTGCCATAAATATCGCAACAAGTTCCGCTGCCATTACAGTAATATTATTTTTAATTTCAAACATCCTACCAACTACACTCTTTGCGTCAAAAAAGAAACATCCCACTTTAGAATTAATTTTAGAATCATCAGTGAAAATGGAATACCAACCGGCATATTTCTGATTAATTTCGTGAACAATTTCGTATTTCGCTATATTAAAGTCCAAATTTTTTTTTGAAGTATTTATACAATCCGTTTTAACAATATCTTTACTATTTATATTAGACATCTAAGTATTTAAGCTAAACATATCCAATAGGGGTGAGCAACTAATATTTTCAACTTTCGTATTTTGGTATAGGCAAGGCAATAGCGGTTTCTTTTTCCTAGTCCAATAACTTTTATTACATAATAAATTTAAATGCGAAATACAATTTATGGTTTCATTCTTATTCAACGATTTACATTTTAAACTATATTTTATATCTAGATAACGTCTTCTTACAAAAAGGGGAGGAATGCAAAGGTCACTTTCCATGACACGTATTGGTGTAGATTTTATATATCCACCAATAACTCTCATAGCTATATTCTGTATTCTGTCTAGTTTAAGTAAATGTGTATTGGCACTATTAACATATAAAAATGATCCATAGTCTATTCTACTTTTTACTAATGCTAAATATAATCTACGAAGATGCAGAGGATGCACTCCCCACCCTGGACCCGCTAAAATTTTAAGTATTTTAATCAAATTAACAACTTTTGCGCAAGTGACATTAATATGTTTACCCCATCGAAGGGATCTATCAAGTCATAATCCTAAATACTTATTATAATACTTATTATATTATTAATATATTATATTTATAATAATACTTATTTTGTGCCGTGTGATCCCGGCCTAGAATAGGATCATCCTGGTACTGGTGATGTCGTAAGAGGCGACTAAAGTACGTGTGGTAGAGTCACGTCGCCAGCAATTTCAACACGCATGGGCAGACTCGACCGGATCATTACCACCCCCGGCATTTAAAACCGGCGTGAGGTAGTGGCCTTATGCCACTGCGTTTCGCATCAGGTAATGCCGGGCTCCGGAGCCCAACCCACCTTACAGGCAAGCAACGCACCTGTAGCTCCTCTGGTGTTGCACGGGGTCGTGGGCGGCGGTGATCACTCACCATCAGGTGACCCGCACGCTCGTTTGTTCGTCTTTTCCATAAAAAAAAAAATAATATAATAATATTGTCTACAACTTCTAAACTAGAACCATTAATGAAAACATTTATATTCTGGCGTCTAAAGCCTCTACTAAAAATACATAACTTCGACTTTAAGGTTGAAATTTCAAGTCCTAAGTCATTTAGTAAATTTATAAAAATGTCAACAACCACCGGTATATATGATACACTTTCCTGAATTTTATTTTGACTAGAATACAACACAAAATCATCAGCATATTGACTAATACAAATATTTTGAATAGTTTGACACATTTCTATAGTGACTACGTTAAATAATAAAGGCGAAAGTGGATCTCTTGGGCAAGACCTTTGCTTGTCCATCTTTCATAAAACAAATAATTTATATCACTTTTAATTTTAAGGTGTCTTTCATTCAAAAAGGACCAAATATATTCACAAATTAGAGAGCCAGCTTTTAAGTTATCTAACCTAGTTACAACAGTTTCGGGCAATATATTGTTATAATCCCCTTTTATATCTATAAAACAAGCAACCGTTTGTACATTGTTTGTGAAAAAAAATTGAATTTTAGTAATCAAATGAGTTAAATTATCTAAACATTGATCCTTTCTAAAGCCTGTAGTACTTGGAGAAAAAACATGATTCCTTTCCAAAAACCATTCTAACCTCCCCTTAATCATATTATGAAAAGTTTTGCAAACACATGACATTAAAGAAATTGGTCTTAATTTATCCTCTCCTGGCTTTGGAATGGCAATAACCTCAACTAATCTCCACTGAAATGAAATATAACCTGTTTTGAGTACTAAGTTAAATATATCTAATAAATATGATTTTGCATTATCGGGTAGATTAAATAGCATCGAATAAGAAATTCCATCATGACCAGGTGAGCTATTTTTTTTTAGAGCATTCTCCAATTCACAAAAAGTAAAGTCTTGCTGTAGACAATCATTTTTTGAATGAAATAAAGGTTTATTTACCGATATATAATCTGGCGACAAACTACGTAATAATTCTTGCTTTTTCTCATCAGAAGTACTAACCTTTCGCAAACCCTTAATCCATTGCATTTTTTGCCACATATCCACTGAGTTAGTATTTTCATCAATGGAGTTCCAATATGATTGCCAATTATTACAATCAGCTGCCGTAATTAATTTCCTAGCTTCAGAAATTTTTCGCTCTAAAATTGTTAAATTATCAGGTATTGGATTACGTCTAAGATTAAGTGCTAACCTTCTTTCAGCTACGATTTTTGACAAATCCTTATTCCAATAAGACTTGGGTACAAATTTTCTATGAATATTATTGCAGTATCTAATTACAGGAATGTTTTTTTCCACAGCAATATTTAATTGTTCAACAAACCAATTATATCTTTCCTACAAAATATTACATTCAAAAGTAGTATTGGCAAAAATATGTGTTAAAACTATTTTGTATTCTTTCTAGTTAGCCTTACAATAATTACGTTTCTCAGTAAAGTGTATAGTCTCTTCATAATTTATGTACACTAATCATTAAGTGATCGCTACCAAGACTTTCATTAGTAACTCTCCAATGCACTTTGGAAGCTATGTCAGAGGAGCAAAAGGTGATATCCGGTGAAGACTGTTGTAGTGACCCATTAACCAATTTAATTCTGGTAGGATTGCCATTATTAATTGACACAAAGCCATTCTCTAGAGAACTATCGAATAGTTGATTTCCTCTTGTATCTATCTTATCAGACCAACTAGTATGATGCCCATTGAAATCGCCTGCAATTATCGTATTTTTTGAAAACATCGAAAATAAATAATCCCAATGAGCTTGACTAGTATTAATGTTACTAGGACAATAAACTGAGAGGACATTTTTCAGAACTGAACTATTTAGAATTTTAACATGAACAACCTCTATGTCACAATTCGGTATATTAATTGATCCCAACATAGTATTCAGTGATTTATGTGTAATAATGGCCACGCCTCCATATGAGTTAATTCTACCTTTCCTGTAAACGTGATATTGATTATATTTAAATCTGATCCAGCTTGTAACCATGATTCACTTATAATGGCAATATGAACTTTTTCTGTATTCAAAAACAATTTGAAATCTGATAACTTTGGCCTAAGACTATGTGCGTTCCACTGTATAATATTTAATAAACATTTATTATAATTTGTGCTAGTCAATAAAGATAAGCTTAACACTATTTTTAACAAAAATTAATAACAAATCACCCAGTTCTCCTACAATTAACCATAACACATCAAAAAACTTATCCTTAATTTCTTTTTTTGATAAAATTATTTCTTTAATTTTTTCTACGAATTTTTTACACTTTATACTTTTATTATTAATCTCATCGCTACTCTTGCTGCTATTCTCCATAATAATTTTATCTGGATTGTCTTGACTTGGTTTATTTAAGGAATATGCCTTCTTCGAGAAACTCTTTCTCTTAGTGATATGTTGACTTTCTACATTTTGCGATATGAAATTAGTATCACCTTCTTCTGAGTCTTGTGCTAAATCCGTAAGAGATTTAGACCTAGGATGAATTTCGACCTCTGCTATTAGAACATCCCTATATGATTTATTTTTACGGTAATGGTTCGTTTGGTCCAAAGATTTATTCAGTAGTGGAAAAATTTGTGCATTGGAATTTAGAGTTTCTCTTTTTTCTCCAGATTCTCTAATCATTCCTTTCTGTAGACAGTAAGTATTAAGGGCACTTTTATACGTTAAGTTATTTTGACACAAGATCGATCTAATCTCCTTTTCCTTAATAAAAAATGGGCAAGTTTTGTCTAGCGCCATGTGTGGGCCTTTGCAATTTACACAAATAAACTGTACAGAGTCACAATTTTGATGGTTTTGCCCACACTTAGGACATACGACTTTCTTGGTTGGACACACCCTGTTTAAATGGCCAAACTTCCAACATCCAGAGCACTGTGAAAGGTAAGGTACGGGGGTAAGGTTGAATACTTAAAGGCAACCCGTATTGTTAAGCTCGGTACCCAATCACTATTCTCATTCAATCTTTTAAGTCGCCTCACCGCTATAATTTCCACGTCGCATTTAAACTCCTTAATAATCCCTTCTTCATTGATATCTAAATCTATATCTTTAATAACACCGTACGAAATTTGGACTTCAGTACTAGGTTGACATCTATATTCCAATTCTGTAATCTTTTTATTGTTCATCAATTTTTCAGCGTCAATTTTGTTCTTAAATGATATAATAACCTTATATGGCCCCTTATACTTAATTCTCAAAATATTATTAATATTCTCCGCTCTCATCAGCTTCGCCATGTCTTTTTGTTTAGGTCAAACCTGCTTAGACGATAGGCTAACATCGAAAATTTCGTCCTGGGTGGATGTACTTCTAAGAATACGCTTGGACTTTTTTTGCACTAAAGTAAAATCTTCTTCTTCACTTATATTTTCACTACTCTCACATCTTTGCCTTTTTTCAACCAACCGACCTTCTTCTCTATTTATTTCACCTTTCTCCGCTATCAATTGATGCACTAAACTATCATTATACAAACTGGATCACCCCCATAATCACTGGGTACCGAAATTATTTCCGTATCTTGATTAATTTCATCCATAATCAAATAAAATATTCGTGTAGGTAGAATGAAAAAAAATGTAGAAGCTCAAATAAATACGCAAACACTCGTGTACTCGCGACGAATATCGAAGCGCGAATGTGTACAGGAGTTAATATGCAATCATTACAGTTATTTTACAAAGAATATTATGAATCTTTACCCAAATCAATAATTTAACATTTAAGGCTGTTTCTGAAGCAGTACAATAAATTATTAACTGACATCATCACATTTAACAGAGTTTTAAAAAACATATAATAACATAGGTAAAAAGAAAGTAATGTTATAAACATATATACATATAATAAAAAATTAGCTTTATGTATATTTTATGATATGATGATGATATCAAATATCAACATTGGTCGTATTTTTTAGTTCGAAACAATCAAAAATTCTTATAGAAATTACGATAATGTCGTAAAAAAATCATATTAGAATATTACAGATTAAAGTAATAAAAAAATCATATTAGAAGTCATTATAGTTGTCAATCAATTCTGCTTATTAAATCAATAATCATGTATTTTAAGCGGGCGAAGCCGTGGGCGGGCCGCTAGTATATGAATAAACATAATGATACTAAATGCCAAATAACTCGTGTAACATTCTCTAAGGTGAATTGACACTTCACTTCACTGCAATGCAACTATGCACTGAAGAATGTTATCTGAATACGAGCACAGAGCAGTCCTTATTCATCCACTCCTTACATACACTTTTTATCTGAATTCTTATTTTAAGCAAAATGTATACTAGATTAAAATATATACACGGTATAATTATATAATATATTTATGTTAGAAAGTTATATTTGAAATAACTTTTTTATATTTTTCATGAAAATTTCTTTTAGAATTTATTAGAGCTTGATGTAAGCCTTGTAAATTATACTTAGTATATAGTTTTAGTCTTAGAAATGCTAAGAATCTTCATTTAGCGGGTTGTGGATTGGAATCCCAATCTAGGAAATGAAATATATATTTTTTTTTTATTTCTTCGCTCTAGTGTCGAGACAAAGCGCTGCGTTAAGTTCCACCACTCAACACGCAATGCCTCCAGAATTGATCGGAAAGTAGATTGAGCTTCCTCTACTACTACGTACAGAATACAGCATGAAGCTGAACAAAAAATCCAATATTTACATATGCATGCTTAATATCTTATTTACCTTCTCACATTACCTCGCTTTATTGAATACAGTAAATAATTATACACATAACAGCCTCACACTATTAATCAATTGTTCCTCTTAGGTTAGCTTATATTAATACAATATCAGCATATTGACAATTAGATTTGCGGTTTCATTTGCACAATTCGGCGGTAATAGATCTTAATAGCTTATGTGGTGAAATTAATAGATTAGAATAAATTTATATATAGGTAATCTATGATATAGGGATATTACAAAAATATATATGATATATTATATACGTTTGGAAAAAATTAAAAAAATATTATAAAGTAATATTTAGTAATATATCACAGCAGAATTTATCTTTTATTTAACTTTTTTATTTAATTTCTATCTTCTACAATAATCATTGAGTATCTATAAACTACGTTTCGATTAAATAGGGCATAAAACAAAAGTAAACAAAGTACTCTGTATCATGGCTAAAAAATAATAATATTTGGTGCAAATTTAGTGAATCTCCACTCAATAGATTTTTTTCTAAAATCTAGAACTAAGCTCTTCTGATGCTCGAAGCTCACAAAATGACGTTTAGACCAAATAACTTTTTAAATCTAATGATAAAATATATTTTTCAATAGATTATTGTAATTGAGTGGCGGAACCGCGCTTTGTCTTGTAACCTGAGCGGAGAAATAAAAATATTAAATAATTCAATCCACTGAGTGGGAATCGAAATCGTAGTCGTCGCGATCACAATGGTATCCTCTGCCATTGCGCTACACCTGCCTCAAATATAGTAAATATTTAAAAGATTTTTTTTCCAGCTTCACGCTGTATCTCGCACACAGCAAGGTAAGCAGAGGGAACCTAGTGTAAAGACACTCCGATCCCCGCTTTCTGCCGAATTCTTGAGGCATTGCGTGTTGAGTGGTAGAACTCAATGCCGCACAGTGCCTCGACACCACAGCGAAGAAATGGAAATATAAATTTAAGTAAATATTTAATCTCCTCGAGTGGGTATCGAACTCACAATCAGTCGGTTTTACAATCACACTTTGTGCCCCTACGCCACGACTGGCCTCAATTTAATTATATTTTAAATAATATTATCTATTGTTGTACTTAGCACAAAAATTTTAATAATTAAAAAAATAATAATAATTTACTGTAAAACTTCAAACAGCTGTATTTTTTCCCGATAGAAATGCAAAGAACGACTTTAAGATTTTATGGTTCTTTATTTAAAAGAAGTTATTAACTCTCATAATTTTTCATAAATAATAATAGATAATTTATGTAAAGCAAAATATAATTTTAAAACAATCCGTGCATAAAGACGAAAGCCAAAGTAAATATCGATAAAATAGCATAAGCGCTACGACCGAAATCTAACAAAGTAAATGAGCTATTCAGTATTCTTTCATAATAAAAGTAAAAAGAAACTCAAGGTGTCGATAATTTGCTTGAGATCGCAGTCGGACGGAGTTTGATCGATGGTCCCCGACGGTTGTTAGTTCCACAACGTAACAAAAGTAAAAGAAGTTTCTTGATAGATTGCGTGCTGGAACTCTAATTCTTTTACGAATGACTATGGAAATTCTCCTAATATCACGCAATCAAAAAAAATTATGCTTCGGTCTTGGTTAGTAATGAAATTACGTTTTTTTTTCGAACTTGAGGTTAATGCTTTTACATCGCCACCTGGTGGGTAGGAAAGAGGGTAATTTGTCCCTGGAAAAAAGCAAGCACTACGTGGCTGCCTGTGAAGAAGTCAACGGCGGAAGGGCGTCCCCTGTGGGACTTAAGCCACGGCTTGCAGCCGTCTAGCGGACTGGAACGAAATTACATTTTAAAAAGGCCCGTATTTATAAATAGTTTTCAATTCAGAGATCGGTAGATTATTATTCAAAATCATAAAATATTACTTAATCATATTAATTATGTTGTATTACATTATATTATATATTCATACAATATTTATATTATATAAATACATGAGAATATCTATATCTATACTTTTAATAATATCATAACTGATCGTTGTCTGTACATGGAAGATATACATTTAAGAAAAACTATTATTGGCATATGTCAATGTAATTTTTGTCTGTTTGTCGGTTCGTTTATTTGTCTGTGCGTTTGTTCACGCTTATCTTAGAAAGCTTAAGATTTAAATGTAGTTTTCATTATTAAATTCTGGCAAGCTTCCCTTAACAATAAGTGATTTCCCAGTCGAGGAAACGAAATATTTAATATTTAAGATTTTTCATTCAGGTGTCGAAGAAAAGGAAAGCGTTGAGTTCTCCCACTGAACATGCAATGTCTCCAGAATTCAAAGTAAACTAGTGAATGAAGAATTCACGCTGTATCCCGCTGTGTGCGGGATACAGCGTGAAGCTATTTTTTTATTAAATATATAGATATAGTAGTGCAGTTGAGAAACTTATTGCACATGTCTTGTACTGTATTTTACTTTAAATATCACCTAAAAATATATTTATTTAATTTACTTGCCAGCAGCGAGAAGCTGATTTTTACTCGCTAGCATCCGCATGCTTTAATAAAGCGCACATAAAACTTGTTTATATTATATATTAGAAACATATATATAAAAATATTTTTTAATTAATTTGAAAAATAATAGAAATCATTCAGACAGATATTTTCCGTTACCCATCACCCATCATCTGTCATCGCCCGTCATCTGGCATCTGCCATCCACCAAATATTGGTCATATTTAATTATAATGTAAATTGGTCGACAGATGACTGGGTGATAATATATGCAGTTTGAAAGCAAAAAGTACTTACAACAGCGCGGTATTTTTGATTTAAAACTGTTACATAAATTATAAAAATTCGCTACAAATACAATCGGTTACAAATAAAAAATATAATAAAATAAAATTAAAATCAGCTTCACTCTGTATTCCGCATATAGCAAGGTAGGCAGAGGAAGCCTAGTGTCAAGACACTCCGTTCCTCACTTTCTGCCGACTTTTTCGAGACATTGCCTGGGTGCCAGAGCAAAGAAATAAAAATATTCATAAATAATAATTAATTCCCCGAGTCGGGATCGACTCCAGAACCGCCGCGTTACAGTCACATCCTTATCCTTGCACCGCGACAAACATAACTTAAAACAAATTGTATTATCGATTCGATCGATTGAAGATAATAAATTCATGCTTGAACGTAATCAGGCCTTGATATTTTCACTAGGAGTTAGCTATATTTAATTTATGAGACAGTAGATTGTAGAACGAAATAATCCACACGAATACGAGTATTATAAATTCGAAAGTAACTGTCTGTCTGTATGTCACGTCATCACGGTTAAACTGCTGCACCGATTGAGATTAAACTAAATATAGAGATACTTGAGGATCTTGGGATGAACATTAAGCTATTTCGTTTCATATTTTCTTTAGTTTTTTCAGGAAAAGGTCTTACGATACACATAAATTTAATCTTTTACAAAAGTATTGTCCTTTGAAAGACCTATAAAAAACGTCCGCAAAGGTATATGTTTATCTCTGAAGATTGAGCTACATTAATCATTTTTTTTCAGCTTCTCGCTGTATCCAGCACACAGCAGGGTAGGCAGAGGGAACTTAATATTAAGACACTCCGTTCCCCAATTTCCGTCGAGTTCTGGAGACATTGCGCGTTGAATGGCGGAACGCAACGCCACGCTTTGTCTGGACACCAGAGCGAAGAAATGAAAATATAAATGTAAATAAATATTTCATTTCCCCGAGTGGGAATAGAACCCAAAACCAGTCGCGTTTACAGTCAGACACTTGTAACGCTGCGCCACGACTGGCCTATGATTTTATATGTTATTATTTCGCATTCAGGCCTTTAATATATTTCGTTAGCAAGGCATCAACCTGCTATAACGTAGTTTTCCATTCCACACTGAGTGCTCCATCAATTTTGCTGGACGATTGTAAAATGTAACTTTTGTTTGAAATCACTGAACGAGTCGAGCCAAAAATTATCGCCTGCAATTTTTACACTGAAAGCATACAACGTGCGCTTGTAATCCAATAGAATAGCTTACATTTCGTCAGGGCTTATAAAATATTCTATTTTTCCTGCATATAGCAGTGTAGGCAGAGGGAATCTAGTGTTAAGACACTCCGTTCTCCATCTGCCGAATTTAAGATATTGCGTATTGAGTGTGCAGAGCTCATCGCCACTAGTAGTGGCTCAGGGGCATAACCGTGTGACTTTAAACGCGACGGTTGTGAGTTCGATTCCCATTCGAGGGAATGAAATATTTAATAATTTAAACACAAAATAACTCTTTTACTATTAATATAATAAATGACATTTTGAACTTACGACTTTTATTATTACTCAATCACATTTTAACTATCCTCGATGGCATCTACTATTAAAAAGTGATGTGGTAGCATTAAAAGTTAAACAACAATACACTTCGCTAACAAGTGTTTTAATTGAATAGCTTTCAGTTAGTGAAATTACTCGGCATTCGATATATAAAAGTATTTTTGTCGTTGTACGTAGCGTTGTATCCATATTACATATTGGTAATATGTAGTAACCAATCGTGGCGCAGGGGCACAAAGTGTGACTGTAAAATCGAGTGGTTTTGGGTTCGATCCCCACTCGAGGAAATGAAATAATTACTTACATTTATATTTTCATTTCTTCGCTCTGGTGTCGAGACAAAGGGCGGCGTTGAGTTCCGCCACTCAACACGCAACGCCTCCAGAATTCGGCAGAAAGTGGGGAACGGAGTGTCTTAACACTAGGTTCCCTCTGTCTACCCTGCTATGTGCGGGATACAGCGTGAAGATGATTTGATTTAATTAAAAAAATATATATATATAGTTTTCTTCCACGAACACTATCGTTGAACTTATTTTACTAAAATTTTATGTAATATGCTCGTAGGTATAAGTATGTAGTATAATATACACAAAAAAATTTTATATATTATAATATAATATAAACAAAGAACTAGACTTTGCTTAATATAAAGTAAAAGGGAAAATACAATTTTTATTTTGTTTTTAGATATATTTTTCATATGTAAAAAAGAAAATAAATTTGACCCTCTTATAATAGTTCTATCATTACGACTTAACTTAGGTTCATGCTTTATCCCTACCGGGGTAGACAGAGAGAACGGAGCGCTAAACACTACGGTCTCTACATACCTCTTTCGCCTGGTCCACTGTCATCAACCTCTTCATACATGCCCTCCGGGGGTTCCTCATGCTTTTTACGTGACCTTCCTCCAGTATCTTTGATACTGTGTTTTCGAAGGTTAACCGAGTTATCATTACGAAACAGTACAATAAAAACATTAAGCTGGTCTCATGATGAAATCATGACAGTGGAACTCTTCAGAGAGTACAAAGAAGTATACCACTGTCGTCAATTTAAAACATATTTTTTAGTTTTATTTAAAACGATATCTTGATACTTATTTATTGACCTTTCTTGATTAGTTCAGTATTTGAAAGTGGCAACATTTAGTTTAATTATAGATTTCAATATCTAACCGTTTTGTTAAATCAAGTAATTTATTCAGATCGCAGGAACCATTTACATTTAGAAACGACGAAGAAAATTGGCTATGTTAATGAGACGAAGATGAATATATCCGAACTCACTTAGATAAGTCTTATGTGGTGAACTTTTTACTTAAATATTAAAAAAAAATCAGCTTCACGCTGTATCCCGCACATAGCAGGGTAGGCAGGTTAAGACACTCCGTTCCCCACTTTCTGCTGAATTCTGGAGGCATTGCGTGTTGAGTGGCAGAACTCAACGCCGCGCTTTGCCTCGACACCAGAGCGAAGAAATGAAAATATAAGTTTAAGTAAATATTTCATTTCCTCGAGTGGGAATCGAACCTACAACCAGTCGATTTTACAGTCACATTTCGTGCCGCTGCGCCACGACTGGCTTCCATTTTTTTTTACAAGAGTTATATTATTTTTAGACCATTGGAAAAGTTGAGCAAAATAAGTAGCAATTTTCTAACTCAGGTATGTAATGAAATGTTATAAAATTCCATAAAGGACATAACGCTCGCTCCGTTAAATCGGTTCGCCATATGAGATGCAGTTCGTTTTTATTATGTAGTAAAATAATTTAAAAATGTTATTATGAAACACTGCTATGCACTACTTTTATTCTCTTGAAACAATATCACATTATGTAAAAAAATTTAACATAGCACATACTACGGGATCTCTGCTGTATGTATATTTATTTGTTAAAATGTTTTTCAAGTATCAAGTAAATAAATAACGACATATGTCTGAATTTATTAGAATATCAAAAAGTGTAATTTAAAAATCAGTTTCACGCTGTATCCCGAATTCTCCGTCTAGTGTTAAGACACTCCGTTCCCTTTTTTTCCGCCGAATTCTTGAGGCATTGCGTCAAGAGCAATGCCTCAAGATTGGCGCAGCTCAACGCCGCTGTGGCTCGACACCAGAGCGAAGAAATGGAAATATAAATTTAAATAAATGTTTCATTTTCTCGAATGGGGACCGAACCCACAACCTATCGCGTTTATATTCACACTTTACGCCTACTTTATGCCTAAGTAACCCTTAAAGGCTATATGAGTATAAAAACACCCAGGTCCATTTCGTTTTTAGTCGCTACAGCTTTTAATTTTTGTCGCAGCACTTTGCACTTTTGTGTATTCTTTTGAGCTGTGTGTAGCCCTTGAACACGCGTGGAAAAGAATCGTTCGAAAATGAAGACTTAGTATGTACAATGGAGATTTTTTCGGAGTTTTTTTAGTAAAATATATACAAATATCTATAATACATATATTTACAAAACACCTTATATTTTTAAAAATAAGGTGTTTTGTTACATCTATTATAATCTAGAGGCCGGTCGTGGCGCAGCGGCACGAGGTGTGACTGCAAAACCGACTGGTTGTGGGTTCGATCCCCACTCGAGGAGATGAAATATTTACTTAAATTTATATTTCCATTTCTTCGCTCTGGTGTCGAGGTTAAGCGCGGCGTTGAGTTCTGCCACTCAACACGCAATGCCTCCAGAATTCGGCAGAAAGTGGGGAACGGAGTGTCTTAACACTAGGTTCCCTCTGCCTACCCTGCTGTGTGCGGGATACAGCGTGAAGCTAATTTAATTTATTTTTTCATTATAATCTTATTGGGTTATGTAATTCATTATAGCTCTAAGGGTTAAATACTTTTATACAGGTATTTTTTATAATAAAAAGTTAGTAAGACAACATTATTGTAATTCGAAACGATTATATATTGCTTGTTAACCTTATAAAGCAAAGGTTTTGGGTGTAAAGAAGGTATAAGCCTTTCCATCACCATTCGTCGGAAAACATCAATAAAATTGTTTATCGACGTTGACGAATGTACGAATAAAAAAGGGGAATTTCCAATTCTGAGGCTTCCTTTTGTAAGATAAGTCAGTCATAAAAGTAAATTTATCGTTTGCAGTAAATAAACTGTTACATATTGTTGGAACAATGAACTTTTGACAATAGAACCTATCAATATGACAGGACTGTCCAATGATAATCATTTATAATCTGAATTAAAATATAATGAGGCCAGTCGTGGCGCAGGGGCACAAAGTGTGACTGTAAATCGACTGGTTGTGGGTTCGATCACCACTCAAGGAGATGAAATATTTACTTAAATTTATATTTCCATTTCTTCGCTCTGGTGTCGAGGCAAAGCGCGGCGTTGAGTTCAGCCACTCAATAGGAAATGCCTCCAGAATTCGGTAAAAAGTAGGAAACGGAGTGTCTTAACACTAGGTTCCCTCTGCCTACCCTGCTGTGTGCGGGATACAGCGTGAAGCTGATTAAAATATAATGATGTAAATGTACTAACTTATATCCAAAGTATGAAACTTAAATAACTCGATATGAATCATATATTTAGCTTGATCGACTCGAACTTAGTATAGTAGTAGTATGTGACATTAATACTTTTCTTATGATTTTTGGCTTTGAAATAATTTACAGCAGTCTCTTATTACAGATAATATTGTTACTAAGAAGAAGAGAGAATAATATGAATAATTATTATCCTCTCCTCTTCTTACCGAGTACTTGATAAGTATTATTATTTAAAAGAAATGTGTAATTGTCAAATCAAAATTCTAAAAGCGTAAGAAACTATTATATTTACGTATTACTTATGAATAATCAGCTTCACGCTGTATCCTGCACACAACAGGGTAGGCAGAGAGAACCTAGTGTGCAGACACTCCGTTCCCCACTTCGGGCGAATTCTGGAGGCATTTCCTATTGAGTGGCTGAACTTAACGCCGCGCTTTGCTCTGAAATATAAATTTAGGTAAATATTTCATCTCCTCGAGTGGGGATCGAACCCACAACCAGTCGATTTTACAGTCACACTTTGTACTTCTGCGCCACAACTGGCCTCGTCGTCGTCGCTTATGAATAATATTTATGTTAAACAAATTCGTCCGTTTCCTTATTTGTTTGCCACTTTTTAATCTTTCAAAGCAAATGTTTGTACATTTCTGTCCAGCTGCCGAATTAACAGATAAAGTTAAACATGTATAAAGTGTAATCTAATCCCGTATAAGTAAAGATATCATAGTACCATTACTCTTATATTATTCTCTTTCGTCTCCATAGCAGTGCAGGTAAAGATTACTTAGTGTCAAAATTCTCTAGTTTTCATTTTCCTTCTTCGTCCTAATAATCCGTGTAGTTGAAAAGAATGCAAATAAAATTCGTTTGCCCTATTGGGAATTGATCCTACAACCATTTCATGGTTTGCAGATGCTCTCCCACTGCGCCACGTTGGCATCTATCACAAATTACTACATACTAATTCATAAAACAATTGTTGATAGAATCTGAACGATGATTTAAAAAAAAAAATTACATTCCATTGGATCAACCTGGGTTAGCATAACAAAAGATATTTTTCAAACGAAAACAAACACTAGGTCACTGTATTTTGATCAATCAAAGTCATTTGAAACGTTATTGCTTTTTGGTTTCATTCGCGTCTCTATATTTAGCTAGAATTTAAATATTGATTGACATATTCTGTAGATCTCTTTTTTAAATGCCTCACTATAGAAATAGAAAACAAACGAACAGAAATACTTATTTAGAAAAATACTTATTTATAAAGCCAAAAATCATAAGAAAAGTATTAATTTAAAAAAAAACGAACAGAATTTGGGTGCATGTCTATCTGTGATATAGTATACAACTATAAATTTAAGGCCAAGTGGCGCAGGGGTAGCTCGGTGTTGAGTTCCGCCACTCAAGATGCAATGCCTTGAGTTTTTGGCGGAAAATAGTCTTAACACTCGGTTCCCAGGTTCCCTGTGCTTACCATGCAATGTAAAGGATATAAGTTAAAACAAAACATAAATAATTACTAGCGTTTATTTCATTTGCAACTGGTAACGACCCACACCATTAATAAAATGTAAGTAAAAAAAGGGTCAATAATATAACTAATTAAAAAAAATATGTAATACAATATTATAAATAAAATTTATAATATTAATTAATTTAAAGTTTCTATTAATACAATTTCTTTCAAACTAGCGACTAGCTCGTGGCTTCGCCCGCTTAAACTTATGAATTATTTGTTTAATAAATACACGGAATTACGTTCTTGCTGTAATAAACAATATATGCTTGCAGGCTTTTTTTACACAAAAAAAACACACACACACACGTTAATTGTCTAATTGTATAAGGATTTTCCAAATAGATCCAGTAGTTTTTTTTTTAAGAAAAAAGACAAGGAACATGGAGAACTATTTGATCTGTTACCTGCCGCCGAATTTTCTAACCGCTCAGTAAGTCACAAACTCAAGTATCATCTCCATTTCAAAGGCGCACCTGTGGCTCCTCTGGTGTTACACGTGGTCGTGAGCGGCGGTGATCACTATCATCAGGTGACCCGTACGCTCTTTTGCCTTTTCCATAAAAAACTGGAAAGCGCTGATACTGGGCGCGGCCATAAAGGGAGTGTTTTGGAAGATTGGCGATACGACAAATGGTTTTTTTTTGTAGTTAACGCGCAAACTTATGTCTTTTTGGGATTGAATTGAACTAAGTTCCTTTCACCCCAACAGGAAAATTTCCTGAGGGATGCCTCAACTGAAGATACAAGTTTATTTCCCAAGAAAGAATTGCGCCGCCGGAATAAACAGCATCCACTGTGTATCATCTGCATAGCAATGAATACTAGAATCTTCTAATATGTCATTGATAGCCTTGGAGAACGCCAGCGTTCACGGGCATAACTTGCCCGTGAACGTCAAACAAAAACCGTTGACAGCGACCTTGATCCTGCGCCCAGTGAAAAACCTGGCGATCCACTTGTATAAATTCTCGGGAAGCCCATAGGATGTTTCTGCTGCTGAGTTTCTTCCGCCAGTTCTTAGCACTGAGGTTCTTTACTGAACTGGTAGTAGAATCATATCTACTTGAAGTCGCTGGCTGCTCTAGCAATAACTGATTATTTTCAATTAATATTAATATATAAATATTACATTCCCATAAGCCTATCTCTAATGATCTGAGTCTAGTGTCAGTACAGACAAACAGCTGCAGAATCTGCGTAGTGCATGTTATTCTCTGATGTTTCTGTTTAAAAGGGGCATTATAATAACAGTAAATGTAAATTATATTAATATTGAAAGTAAAATTTATAATAAGAGCTCATTGGTAATAATTATAATAAGAAATGTACTATATTATCGAATTCATACGGAATTAATAAACACGTCACATATATATAATAATAAAATTCAATATTATTAAGATACGATAAGTAAATATGTATATACGTATAAGAATAGTACACCCGTACGTAAAATGGATATATTAATGTAACGCTCTCTAAAGAAACAAGTGGATTCACATAATCGGCCGCCTAGCGGTAGAGACTTCGACCTAACATGTGTGCCAGAGTGTTATATGTTATGTAATTAATGGCCAGAATCTGAATTCCGTTGCAAATATTTATATTAGACTTCGGTCTTTGAAGCAGTTAATAAAAAAATTATGTTTCGCAAACGCATTTTAAGAATTATATATTTTAACTATTCCTATCCATCCCGGAGGGTTCAGAGCCGTACGGCGCGGCGGCGTCCACGGTAAGTGGCGGGTGTAGGGCCATTCACTATTCCCTCTTAGTTACAACTATCAGTAACGACTAGGTATAACAGAGAGACAGATAGGGCGTCTACTATATTCTTATATTTTTTATTATAATATATCTGTATTAAATTTATTGTACATTTAATTACATTGTAACCTTTGAATCTCTGAAAGTTCTAGATTACTTACGAACACTACGACGAAGAGTTCTGACTATTAGACGTATCACGAGCCATATTAAAATATTTCAATTATTATTTATAGAATTTTTATATATAATCATATAAAATATAAGATTGAAGTTTATACATATATATTGAGTGGAGAGTGAGGCGTCAGTTACAAACTTCGCCCATCTTATATAAATGGAAATAACTAAGAAATGTGTATGACACATTCTTAGGCCCAAAGTAAACCTGACCAAAGAAAGGTACGTAACAAAAAGCCTTCCTCCACAAATAAACTCAATAACTATTCTACATAAAATATTCTTTTTGCTCGAATTTTCCCGATATTAGCGCTTTCAACCAAACAAACACTTTAGCTTTATAATATTAGGTTACTTTGTATATATTTATTATTGATTTATATTATGTTACTGGTAAAATTCAACGAATATCAGTATCTGTCTAAGGATTATTTAAATATTTGGTTTTTATTAGACCCTTTTACATTACTTCAGAACTAAATTAGGAATTATCCCTCTCAACCCACTTTACATTGATGTCACGGTCTTTTTCACATTGAATGTTTTGATAGAATTTCTGAAAATCCGCAATTCGATAAAATTTGATTCGTGAGGTGATATTATACAGTCTCATCACAAAAATTAGAAATTATAATATTTTTTTGCATACGTCAGGTTTTATAACAATATACTTAATAAGTTATAAGGAGTTTGGTAATTATCGCAAAATATTAGTTTTGTAGAACTAATTTTAACATTTTAAACATTATTGAAAATTAAAAGTTACTTTTTTTAATATAACAAAAAATATATATATTAAATAATGTTAAAAAAAACATATTTTGGGTTAGGGCGCTTTGTACTGAAAGTTAATGTAATAAATTATAGTGTCTTATACGAGTTTAGTTGGGGTAATATTGTAGTGAGACTAATCCCAGATTAGCGGCGGTCTTAACGCAGTGCCCTTCAGAGTATTCGGACGATACTTTGTGCCTACATTTCTACTTATACGCTGTATCCCACACATAGCAAGGTAGACCGAGGAAACCTGAGAACATAGTGTTAATACACTACGTGTCCCATTAACATACTTCCTTTTCCCACTATCCGCCAAATATTTAAGACATTACGCTAAGTGGCGGATCTCGACACCGCATTTTGAAGGCACATGCTTTAATTTAAAAAAATATATAATTTACCTACACTAAATAAATAGATGATTTGCATATCCAATAATGATGAATGAAAAATATTTATCAAAATCCTTTCTGCTTAACCCATAAATGCTATATTAATGTAAAAACACCCAGGTACATTTGGTTTTTAGTCACTATTTAATTATTGTCACAGCGCTTTGCACTTTTTTGTATCCTCCTGAGTTGTGAGTAACCCTTGAACATGCAGGGTAGTGGTCGTTCGGGTCCCGGGTGTATTGACATTCATAACAGTCACAGTGCCCTATTGATTAACAAAGTAAATGTATACCTTTTTTATGGTTTTTATTGAATTACGCACGGAAAATAGAAATTTAGCATGCAAAATGAATATTTTTTGGATGAGACTCATAGTCAAATCAAAGCTATAAGACATTCATAAGATGATCTTTAAAGTATTGTCGATTAAGAAGAACTTCTGTCTTATCTCTAAGAGAATACTTTGTTAGTGGAAGTAGAAAAAAATATTTGAAAATGACTGAGAAAAGTTTTTTAAGAACTTAAAGCTTTTTTTTGTGTCATATTTGTGAGGAAAAATGTATTTCTATGATATAAAATTTATTAAAGTTAGCCAGGTACAAGCAAAGGGCAACATATTGTACTAAACGGAAATAAAAACTTTTAATTTCTATTTGTATTTCATTTTGTTATAAAATAGAAAATAAGAAAATAATATGCTCCCTTCTTGTATAGTCAGCTGCGTAAGTAATATTTTCAAAATGTATTTTTTATATTTTTTTTACAAAAATTTATACAAATACATATAATCATAAACGGTCCAAATCAATTCCTAAAAGTATAATAAGTTGTTCACAATTTCTTACAATTTATTTATAATTTCGTTACTTTTAGAAATTTGGTGTTTTTACACCCATTATAGTCTTAATGGGTTATATAATTCACTATAGCTCTTAAGGGTTAGTACATAACATACACTATCCGAACTATATATTAGTTAAAGATAAAAAAATAGTATACAGAAGGGCAGTGAAAGGGTGAAGTAATCTCATTACGTAACATTAGGTTAACCCTTTTTAGCCTATAGCTTAAATATTTTAAGTTCAACGTATCAAAAGGCCAGCTAACTTTGCCGTTTAAAACCCACCATATAAGTTATATTTTATTTTTCTGTTATTTATTATCTCAATTCATTCAGGTTTTTTATTGTATACCTATTTATTTAAAAAAATACGTAAAATACTTTTAATAAAACGTAAAATATGTTTAATAAAATGAGTGAGTTGTACAACTTCTTAGCCTGGTATTTTTCTGAAATATAAATGAGTACACAAAGTGTGACTGTAAAACCGACTGGTTGTGGGTTCGATCCCCACTTGAGGAGATGAAATATTTACTTAAATTTATATTTCCATTTTCTTCGCTCTGGTGTCGAGGTTAAGCGCGGCGTTGAGTTCTGCCACTCAACACGCAATGCCTCCAGAATTCGGCAGAAAGTGGGAAACGGAGTGTCTTAACACTAGGTACCCTCTGTCTACCCTGCTGTGTGCGGGATAGAGCGTGAAGCTGATTTATTTATTTTGTTAATAGATAAGCCGGTCGTCACCATATTCAGATAAAGTAACTAGAAGGGCGATTTTAATCATTCTATTTTGACGTAGTTGAATACATTGTACTACAATTGGAAGTAAACATGCGAATCAATATAAATTGCAAAATATCGTCACACAATTGAAAATTTATATAAATCTATCTATTAACAAAAATATCAAAACCTTAGACGATATCAGCTGAAACATTTGACAATTTTTTATGACCAAAACAAATTATAAGGAAATGTTATAAATTAAACTTTAAATTATAAATGTTTATATTAAAGTCCAAGTAACTAGGGTCATTTAAGAGGTAAACGGGCTTAACATAGCTATAATTTTGTTTATGACCATCGTTAAGGTTTAAACGAGTTAGTAATTTTGTCATTGTTTACCTAATTTTGAATATTACCCTAAATTATTACCTTAAAGTTAGCAACGAGGGGACAGCTTAATATACTAGAAGTTGAAAAGAATTTCATCTTCATTAGTTATAAAATGTAAATAAGAAAATATAATAAAGCATACCGTTTATAAAGCGTACCGTTCCGTTTTTATTCGATCCGTGAGTTCTTATGCACGGGATTTGAGTCGAAGGTCTCACGGACTGATCAGCTTCACACTGTATCCTGCATATAGCAGGATAGCCAGAGGGAACCCAGTTCTAAGTGATAGTCCCACTTTCCGGCGAATATTCGAGGCATTGAGTGCTGAGTAGGCGAAACTCAACGTCGTGCATTTGCCTTGTTACCAAAGCGAAAAAATTAAAATATTAATAAATAATAACTCATTTCCCAGATTGGGAATTGAACCCACAACCGTCGCGTTTACAACCACACGCTCGTACTTCTGCGTAACGGCGGCCTCAAAATGGACTGATTCAAACTACATTATTATCCGTGTTAGTGTTTTATATTTTCTAACTGGTCTCAAAATACAGTACAGAGTCAGTAATATCAAAAATTTATGTAGAAAAAATGTATGTTCCAGAGGAAAAAAGCCTAAATTACATTGCAGGAAATTATCTTCAATGGTTCCATTTCTCCAGCAGGTTTTGTCTATACAATTTACAATCGATGAACAAAGTAATAATGGAAATTTGGCCAAACGTTCGAGAGGGAGGGTGATATTTTTATCGCCTTGTTTTTTCCTGTTTTAACGCCAACGCGACGCGTGAAATACCAACTGATTGCAAATTGGATGTTATACTGTTAGTCTACTATACATTGTGACTCCACAATGTATAGTAGACTAACAGTATAACATCTCTAAACGCTGGAAAAATATATGTTTTTTTTTTATTGTGTTCATTAGATAGAATAAAATGATCTTTTTGTTCTATATATTAAATATTTCGTTTCTAATGAAATGGGTACGAAAAAAGAATGTAGTAACGTGTCACTCCGACTTCCTTATCAAGAAAGAAGAGGTTCTATATTCGACAATTATATTTTTTTTTAATCTTTCTTTATTTAAACGAGCGTTATCCTTGTATAGAATTATGAATAGCTTTATCTATTTTTGTACTATTTTCTAAATAAAGTAAAAAAAAAATATATTTTCAATATTTTAGTTTTTGCTTAAGTTTGTGCATATATGTATAGTTTTTTTAATAGTTTTTTATACTCGTCTTTCTTTTTTTTCATTGAGACCCGCGCCGCGTAACGAACCTTTCTTTTGCAAGAAAAATGTTTTACCACTGCACTGCCTCGGTGTTACGATGACGTTACTTTTTCCTACTTAAAATAAATTATTTTCAATTAGAAAATATACTGAGGTGCACGAAGTACAGTAAAGGTAGCTTCCCCGCGGTTGCTAAGCTATTTGCTGGCGGATATTAGAAAATTGCGCTTGTAGCGAGCGACTAATGCGAAGTGAATTCTAACGGGAGCAATTTTATAGTGGTTTCTATAGAATACCTTTACTAAATGTTACTGTGTACATTTTAAACATAAGACAATCATTTTATTGTATTTTACAATATTTTAAGCGCCAGTCGTGCCGCAGGGGCGCCAAGTGTGACTGTAAATGCGATAGGTTGTGTGTTCGATTCCCACTCGATGAAATGATAGATTTAATATTTTCATTTCTTCAATATGGTGTTGATGCAAAGTGAAAAAAGTCGTTATTTAATAATTTGATTTTGTGGGGAACGGAGTGTTTTAACACTAGGTTCCCTCTGCCTACCCTGCAGTGTGTGGGATATCACGTGAAGCTGATTTATTCTATTTAATAATTTGATTTTATTTACATAAATTATATGAGGCCAGTCGTGACGTAAGAGCACAAAGTGTGACTATAAAACCGGATGGTTGTGGGTTCGATCCCCGTTCGAGGAGATGAAATATTTATTTACCTTTATATTTTCATTTCTTTGCCCTGGTGTCAAGGCAAAGCGCGGCGTTGAGTTCTGCCACTCAACACGCAATGCCTCCAGAATTCGGCAGGAAGTGGGGAACGGAGTGTTAAGACACTCCGTTCCCCGCTAACACTAGGTTCCCTCTGCCTACCTTGCTGTGTGCGGGATACAGCGTGAAGCTGATAAAAAAAATTAAAAAAAGTATTATAATAGTAAATTTTCTAAATATGTAATGCTTAATATAAGTAAAATTTATTTTGTAATTTTTTTTCTGTCATTAATGTGAAAGAAGAGATTCTCAGAGTGTTTATGTAAAGTCAATAAAGAATGTTTAATTTTGAAAATACACATTGTTTTCTTTATTTAAAATAAATTTAACATAAAAACTATATTTTGTAGTAATATAATAAATATCAATAAAATAGCTGCATAAGTTAATACTATAAAAATATTTGCTGTTGAAAAGGTGTCTCGTGGACTACCGCGCCAGTATAATTGTAAAACTTAAGCCACGTCAGTCGCAGAGGGTTAAATTTGAAATTATTTCATCGTGACGTATATTATATTTATTTATGGTTGTAAGTTCGTTCTACTTTCGGGATAAGTTACTTTGTTTCCCCTTTTTAAAATTAAGTACAGTATACAATTTTGCCACTCAACACGCAATCTTAGCAAAGCACATAAATATAGTGTCTTGCCAGTAAGTTCTCTCTCGATACAGCGTAATGATAAAAAAGGAAAGCTTTTTGTCAGTACTCCAATATTGTACGATTCTATGTTTAATTTAATATAGACATTTCAAAGAATAAATATGGAGTATGTTACTGTTATTGAGACCAGTAGTGGCGACGGGGCACAAAATGTGACTGTAAAACCGACTGGTTGTGGGTTCGATTCCCATTCTTCGAATTTAATTAACTCGAGGAAATGAAATATCATTCCCAAATGATATTTCATTTCCTCGAGTTAACTAAATTTATATTTCTATTTCTTCGCTCTGGTGTCGAGCTATAACGCGGCGTTCAGTTCTGCCACTCAACACGCAATGCCTCCAGAATTCGGCAGAAAGTGGGGAACGGAGTGTCTTACTCTACGTTTACTCTGCCTACCCTACTGTGTGCGGGATACAGCGTGAATCTGATTGTTTTTTTTTTATTTTATTGAGATATAATTTAAATAAAAATTACATTGCAAATTTTAAATATTGTAATACGTGAAAAAGGACTGGAAAGACATTTGAGGCCCAAATTTATGTAAAATTCCAATATACACTTAAAGTATTTTTCGTTCAACAAATTTTTTAAATACTGTCATAATTAAAAGTTTTAAGGACCTAACTTGGAGCCGTAAATATATTCTGGAAGATATAAGTACTAGTTAGTTAGTACTTAAAACGAAGTTTGCTCTCCGAGTTGAATATGTATATTCTATATACGTACATTTTTTTAGCTTTACATCATATACTGTATATAGCAGTGTAGGCAGAGGAAACTCCGACACTCTGACACCCCGTTCTCCAATTTCTCCTCTTACCAAGTTCTTGAGACATTGCATGTTAAGAGGTAGAACTCAGCGTCGCGTTTTTGTTTTGTTACCAGAGCGGGGTAAGATAAATATTTTATTCTTCCAATATAAGAATAGATCTCTGAACAAAAAATGTCAAAAAAGAAAATTATACATACATTTTTTTTTCTTATACGAATATGTCCGAGGCACAATCATAATCCCTTTCGGTCTCATTTATGTCCAGTTGTAACCATGTAATGACATTTATAAAGCTAAAATTCATCCACTTTTAATACTTTTCTCATTTTGAAACTTGGCAATTTTGGCATATCATTGACAATATTATATATACAATACAATATTTATTAACTATATTCTACCATTTTGCTAGTCTATTGATGGAAGCGAAAGTGGGGATTGCATATTAGTAGTTAACTGAGAAATAAAGTCCAATCTACGTTTATAAATTTTAAATAAGAGAGTTCCAGTTTAGTCTATAAAAATATTATAATTATACTTTAATGTATCACAAGTTGTTATTCACAACTCCACAAACAAATCTAATTGTTTCATTATACGATAAACGAAAGAAAGTAATAACATTTGGACAAAAAAGTTAATTTTTCAAATTGACAAATTCAATGTATGTCATAATAAATATTCAAACGAGACTAAAACAAGGCGAGAGGGAAAAACAATTAATAAAGGGCTTTATAAATCACGCGAATATTTTGCGAGCTTTAGCTTCCATGAGGGACTACAAAAAACGTTTACATATTATATTTTAAGGCTTAGTTAGGGTACAATGGCAGAATATGCGTACAATAATAAAATTAACGTAGCAGTCTCTAAGTACAAGTTCGAATCAAATATTTCTGTAACAGATTTTTTTTCAGCTTCACGGTATATTCAGCATGTAGCAGAGTATGCAGAGGGAATCCAGTGTTAAGACACTCCGCTCCCCACTTTCCTCATCCTTTTCTGCTTCTGAATTCTGGAGGCAATGCGTGTTGAGTGGCAGAATTCAACATCGTGCTTTGAATCGACACCACTTTTAATTTTTAATTTAATTTAAACTTTTTTTGCTTATTTTATTTAAAGTATTATAATAAAAAAAAATTCTTTTGTAGCTTAGTTTTATCTTAAGCTGTTATTAACGAGATTTAAGAAAGTTAATTTCAAATAACAAATAAAGTAACACAACAGTTTACAGTATATTTTATTAAACTTATAATATCCGAATATACGTAGGTATATTAAAACCAAAATTCTAACAATAAAACTGTAAAATAAATTGTAGTCTATCTGTTATTCTATTGTGTATGCTAAAGTTTCATCTAAATCTGTTCAGTAGTTTTTTCGTGAAAGTGGAACAAACATTCATCCTAACAAACTTTCACATTAATAGATAATATTAGTAGAAAGTAGGATAGCATAATATAATATTTATCCAATATATTAAATTTCTCAAGGAATCCTTTAAATTAAAATGACTTAAAACTTTAACGATAAATAGATTTTTTAACTAACCTAGAGTTTCTACTCTGATGACATCAGGGAGCTCCTGTCTGTGTCGTCTCGGAATAATAATTAACGCTTAATGAAGTATTTCTTGACTTGACCTTTCTTCATTACTGTGCAGTATTTTTATATATATTATTTGGTGTCACACTGTATCCTGCACTCAACAGGGTAAGCAGAGGGAACCTATTGTTAAGACACTCCGTGGCCCATTTTCCGCCGAAATCTATGGGCTTTACGTGGTAAGTGGCGAAACTCAACGCCACGCTTTTGCCTCGACACCAGAGCGAAAAAATTAAAATATTAATATTTATGAGGCCAGTCGTGGCGCAAAGGCACAAAGTGTGACTGTAAAATCGACTAGTTGTGGACGATCCCCACTCGAGGAAGTGAAATATTTATTTACTTACTTACTTACTTATATTTTCATTTCTTTGCTCTGGTATCGAGGCAAAGCGCGGCGCTGAGTTCCGTCAAACAATACGCAATGCCTCCAGAGCTCGGCGGAAAGTGGGAAACAGTAGGTTCCCCTAGTGTTAAGACATTCTGCCTACCCTGCTGAATGGGGGATACAGCGGGAAGCTGATTTTTTTTTATTTATTTTATTATATTTATTTCATTTCTTCGAGTAGGAACCTAACCTATAACCTGCTTCGTTTACAGATCACAGTCATACTTTGTGCCCCTACGCCGTGACTCTCTTTTAAACAATCATGATGCTCTATTCCATTTTTTCTATTTGTTCTATTGACCCTGCGATGAAAACTGGACAGAATTCATCGGCCAAAATGGTTTTTATCTGGAATCATGTAAAATTTAAAAATTCCGTCAAGTAGAAATCGAACCCACAATCATTTCGTGAAAAATTTGTACCATCCCCGAATCCATCTAAAAGACCACTCACTCGTTAAGGATTTAATTAAAATATTTATCATATTATGGCTGATCAGTTAAAAAAATATATCTATACATATATATATATATTTAGACGTACATACATAAATAATTATTCTAAATGAATTAAAGTTAACTGACCAAGTGACCCTCGAAACCTTTCGATGTGAGAATTTTAATTAAAAAGGGTTTCGCTGTTTCGTTACTATTAGCCGCGGACCGTGACACTTTGTAAAAGTCGTGTTATCGGTTTGATGTAATTCTGTCTTTTTTACATATTTTTATAGTCGAGGCTAGTCCTGGCGCAGGGGCACAGACGTGTGATAGTAGGCGCGACTGGTTGTGGATTCGATACACACTCAAGGACAAAAAATATTTATTTAAATATATATTTTCATTTCTTCGCGGCGCTTAACACGCAGTGCCTCCGGAATCCAGCAGCAAATGGGGGGGGCGGAGTGTCTTAACCGTTGCCTACCCTACTGTATGCGGGATACAGCGTGAAGCTGCCCTTATAATTCATAATTTTCTAAAGCATATTTTCTGACTAATATGGTTGTGAATTTTAATATTTTTTATTTATTTCAACTTCACGATGTATCCCGCACGTAGCTAGGTATGGGGAGCCTAGTGTTAAGACACTCCACTTCCTATTTCCGACGAATTCTGGAGGCATTACGTGCTGAGTGTCGAAAATTAAAACAACGCTTAAAATTTGCAAACAATTTAAATATTATTTAATCTTCTACATAATGAGAAAACATAATATGTACTACTAAAAAGATATCCATGTAGAATTTCTTCACCATTTAAGAAAACGTTTCGTAAAATATTTTAAAATATATCAAATATATTCCCTCCACGTTGGTTCACAATAGCAAATAGGCTATTTTGGAAGCCACAAAGCGACAAAATTAGAATCCGGTCTATTGATCGAATGCAATTTTAGCCGATTCCCGAATGTGACATAGTTTTAAATTTAAGTTTCAACTTTTAGTCAAAAGCTATGTATTTTTAGTTTATTTATTAATATTTGGTTTTATTGTTTATGTTAAATGTTTTAATGTTTTTCTTTATGAAATTATTAAAATTAGTATTAATTTCTGTTTATAGAGGTCATATAATTAATAACGAAATGTTAAATAACTAGTATATCTTTTTTATTATTCATTTTAATTTACATAAGTTACCTATAGCCTATAAGGTAACAAACTTTACTTACTTAAAAATATGTTATGTATATATTATTTCAGGTTCCCGCATAGTACGCAGAAAGAACCTAAGACGTTACGTCTTACGTTTTTCAGCCGAATTCAAGATATTATTTGTCTTCCCAGAATGGGGATAGAACACCCAATTGTCGCGCTAACAGAAATGATTTTCTCATGTATAAACTCTCCTTTTACTTCTGTTCCCATAATTGGTGACCCATTAAACGAATAGCCGCTTTGATTAAAATCTCCATCCTTAGTTTGTCCTTTTCAGGTAATATTATTTTCAGTTAATTAAACCATCAGTTTCAATTCCTTATAAAATAACGTTCTTAGAGGTAAATGTTGAGTAAAGCTATCATATTTCACTTTTGTTTATCATTTGCAGAGACAAAAGACAGAATAAATTACTTCGGTGTGGTACTTAGTGGGTTCGTTTGGAATATGTATTTTTCAATAGCGTCTATTAAAATTTCAGCATAATTTTGGCATTCAATTTTTTTTGATTTATTCAAATATTTTCTGTTGCGATAGAATTTAAATATCTATTAATATTTATTTATTTATTTAATATTTTTTTATTCTCATGTCTTTTATTTAGTTTAAGAAAAAATATCGTTTCAATTTTACACTAACTAATCTATACATATATTTTTAGTAGACATGGGTGTAGGAATAAAAAGGGATGGGGGAGGAGAAGGTTTTAGCTAACATGTCTACATTGGATTAGCCTGATGCCCACCCCACAACCAAATAAAACCAAATAAAGCTTGAAAACTTTTATAAAAAACCTTACAAGAATATCTTATATAAAGAAGCAGTGTCAAGTGTTGTAATAACTATAAAAACATCGCTTTGATAAGTTTTTTACATAAAAACGATCGAAGACCCCTAAATTTTTCTTTTTTTAGCTTGACATTGTATCCTACATATAGCAGAGTATCCGGAGAGAACATACACACAATATGACAGCGCTTTTGCCAATTAACGATATATTGAATTTTATTTAATGAAAAAGTCTAGCCCTGAGGCCAGTCGTGGCGCAGGGGCGCAAAGTGTCACTGTAATTGGTTGTGGGCTCGATCCCCACTCGAGGATATGAAATATTTTTTTTTTTATCTTCACGCTATATCCCGCACACAGCAGGGTAGGCAGAGGGAACCTAGTGTTAAGACACTCCGTCCCCCACTTTCTGCCGAATTCTGGAGGCATTGCGTGTTGAGTGGCAGAACTCAACGCCGCGCTTAACCTCGACACCAGAGCGAAGAAATGGAAATATAAATTTAAGTAAATATTTCATCTCCTCGAGTGGGGATCGAACCCACAACCAGTCGGTTTTGCAGTCACACCTCGTGCAAAACCAAAAAAAAAAAAGTGCAAAACTCATTTATTTACATATATATTTTCATTTCTTCGCTCTGATGTCGAGGCAAAGCACGGTGTTGAGTTCCGCCACTCAACACGCATGGTTTTTAGAACTCGGCGGAAAGTGATACAGCGTGAAGCTGTTTTTTTTTTATTTAATCCCGCGCATTGCCTTGTTATTCTTTCCTCATTCCCCCGAGTAGGATTCAATCCTTATGGGTTTGATAATCGACCGTCTCGTATAAAATCAGATCCTACGCCGCTGTGCTACTTTTAACAACTCTTGTTTTTAAATATCATAAATTGCATGTATATTTTTTATAAAAAAATCGTATAAAACTACACGCACAAGCTTCACTCTTATTTCTGATCAATTCATATGAAATTCTAGATATAATTATATGTATATTATACCATGCTCTAATAATTTATAATAAATTGACCAGCGACTAATCGTAATTGTCGGTATAAATATTTCTAAATAAATATTTTTTTCTGGAATAATATAATCAATTCACTAATATAGATTTTATTTACATTTATTGACCTATAAATCAAAAATTAAATTAAATTAGCAGAAATATGCGAGTTTTAAAACGAAATAATGAACACACTGGACGAGAATGATGAATTTGCTTGCAATATTTTAAATATTCATTAGAATAGTTTTCATACAATACACCTTCATGGCGCTAGGGAAAAGCGTCTCATTGTAAAACGCAATGGTTGTAGGTTCGATCTCCACTCGGTGGTGTGATTATATTATTTTTTCTCACTCCACGATCTTAGGAGCAAATCAGGGCTTTAAACTATGTCAAATTTATTGAAATCGGTTGGAAAGCAGCGGCTTCTGCCAAAATTGCTATACAGTCAAATAAAGCAAGACAGCCGGTACCACTGTAATAAATAGTTTTGAAATTTATTATAGCGTATTTTTAAATTTATATACACTTTAATAGAATATCGTGTCAAATATCAGTATGTAGAGTCGTAAATAACCCACCCACAGTTGGTTTACACCCACTTAATACTTTTGCAATTTTACTACATTACTAATAGATATATGTGGATTAAGGGGTAAAATTTATGAGTGTTAAAAGTTATAGCGATAAAGAACTTACTTTAACCACCTTTCATTATGTATACCGATATATAGAAAAGTAGACACAAGAGGTAATAACATTTCAAAGGAGTCTCCAAACTATAAATCACAAGTTCATATTATATGTATGTATACCTACTTCAAACTGTTACGATTTATTTTTTGTTTCTCCATTTAACGCTTTATCCCGCATAGCATGCAACAGAGTAGGCAGAGGGAGCCCAATGTTAAGACACTCCGTTCTCCACTTTATGCCGAATTTTTGCGTCGACACCGACACGAAGAAATGAAAATATTTAATTTCCTTGTGGAAATCGAACCCACAATCTGTCGCTTTTACAGTCACACACTTTTATTGTATTTAATATCAATTATCAATTCAGTTCTTAGTTAATGACATTCAGAGCGCGTCAGCTGTGTACTTCTGTCTGTCTGTCTGTCTGTCAAAATCCTTTTTCTTAGGAATGCAGAGGAGCTGAAATTTATATCAAATACTCAGGTCCACTGTCATTTGAAGTTGTGAAAAAATCTAACTTCTTAGCCAACGCAATTAAAAGATACAGCACTTTATGCCGCAAATTTCCTCAAATTTTCGAAACATGTAAGGGAATCAAAACTTATAGGGTACTTCCCGTCAAATCAGAATGTTGCATCGCATTACGGATAAATAAAAAATTACGAAAAGTGAAAATTTATAGGAATATTTCATAGAAAGAAAACACTACGAATTTATATTGCAGTTCATTTCATAGAAAATGAGTGTATACGCCCGCAAAATTAAGTTTGTCAACTTTAATAAAGTCTACGTTATGCTATCATCCTAAAATATTTACGGAAGCCTCGGTGGACAAGTGCAACTCGCACTTAACCGGTTTTTTTATTCTATTACCACCTTTTCACATTTTTTTCAAATACATTAATTCATAGTTACACTATTTAAATACTTTAAATGCAATATAATATAAATATTACGTTTTTTTTATTCTATAAAAAAGAACGTATTTTCAAGCAGTGAAAAATCTTTTACTTTGGGCTATAATTTTTCAAAGCTACTAGGAACACCGGCGATAAATTAAGCTTTTTGCGAGTTTTTCACAAACTACCCGCGTTAGTCAAGTCTTTGCTATAAAATGGAATGATATACAGTGTTAGTGTTTTCGTATTACTCGTTTTTGCATTTTCATGTTTCTGCCGTATGAAATTTTAAAATACCTGCTGTATTGCCAGGCTAATCCTTATACACTATTTCTGGCCATTTATGGATTTTATTTTTTTATAGATGTAACTTCAGTTACCTATTTCTCAAAAATTCGAGTCAATAACAATATTGTTAGAAATCGGAAGCGGTTATAGTTTTCCAAAAAACACGATAAAAACACACATCGTCCATATGTTTCTAAACTATTTGGAAAGGGATACTACGTAATTGCAATAAGTGACATGTATCGCCTAATAACAATACTTCACACTAGCTTCCTTCCAATAGGGGCCGTTGCCGACAAGCAATAGTCTCCGATTGACACAATTCCACTGCTTGTATCATCTTTTTCACCTGAATCTACCCTCTTTTACACGAGTACGCTAACAATACAATATCGTGACTACATAGACCCATCGTTGTCTATATGTCGTACACATTTTTAATATAATTTTAGTGTAATTTTATTGCAAGTTGAGGCCAGTCGTGGCGCAGGGGCACAAAGTGTGACTGTAAAATCGACTGGTTGTGGGTTCGATCCCCACTCAAAGAAAAGAAATATTTATTTACATTTATATTTTCATTTCTTCGCTCTGGTGTAGAAGTAAAGCGCGGCGTTCCACCACTCAACACGTAATGCCTCCAGAACTTGGCGGAAAGTGGGGAACGGAATGTCTTAACACTAGGTTCTCTCTGCCTACCCTGCTGTGTGCGGGATAAAGCGTGAAGCTAACTTGATTTGATTTTTTTTATTGCAAGTTTTCAATAGAGATTTCTACTCCACTCAACACGCAATGTTTTAAAAGCGGTGGACGGAGTGTCTTTACACTAAGCTATCCTTTAACTAAAATTCATATCTTGAAACGGACATTTTATAAGTGCATCACAGTATGACTATATTTCTAACAACGTTGACAAATGAGAACATCAAAACTCGTATTAATTTATTGATAGAGTCTTTCTTCAAGAGTTATAACTCAGTCAGCTATATCCCGCATATACCAAAGTAGAGGGAACCTGTGAACACAGTGTTAGGTTACTACATTCCTCCACTCTCCGTCGAATTGTCTTCGTCGAGTTGCCTTAATAACAGAACGATGAAATGAAATTATTAACAACTTTTAATTCATTCTTCTTAGTGGTAATCGAACCCACAACCGTCACGCCTACACTCGCACCCTTGTGCTACTGAGCCACGACGGCTTCATTATATATATATTATAAAAACGAAGAAAAATTGTTAAGGTTTTGATTATAATTTCTATTCTTCTTTGCAGATAATACTGTTGTATTCTTTCGATTCGTTCCCTTTAAACTGTTGCAAATGGAATTTGAGATGACGTATTAGATACGCACAATACAATTTAATCTTTCTATCGATATATCGACGTGCTGTACAGTTTCAATAGTTGTAGTATATGTATAAGCAATGTATATTTTTTACACTAATACTACTAAAGAATAGATTTTTTTTCGACATTATACCATGACACCACACTCAACGCTAAGTGTGTTCGATTATGTTGTATAGTGGGAATAGTTTTGATTCTTGAGCATAATCTGTCATGAGAAAAAATATATATATATATTGTTAGAAATCGGAAGCGGGTAACGTTTTTAAAAAAAACACGTTAAAAACACATATAGTCTATATGATTCTAAACTATTTTGAAAGAGATACTATGTAATTGCAATAAGTGATATGTATCACCTACTAACAATACTTCACACTAGTTTCCTTCCAATAGGGGCCGTCACTTACAAGCAAGTGCCCCCGATTGACACAATTCCACTGCTTTTATAATTATTTTCCACCTAAATCTACCCTCTTTTACACGAGTACGCTAACACGGCCTCTCCTGACGGGCAAGCGTCCTCGCGCCTGCTTAAACCTGCCGCCGGGAGCGGCATAACCTCTAATTTACACTGATCACAACCTCTAATTGTGGAAACAATTTTTATTTTTATTAAGTTCATGTATACAATTTGTATGAATTGTTTTAACATTTAAATGATAGGAGTCTAAGTCACCCCTACGCTCAAACAGAGTCTNGTATCTAATATCGTCACAGACTTTATTAAGTGCTGTGACTGTGCTGTGCCCGGGACGGAAACCAGACTGGAAAGGGGTTAGGGTATTGTTATTGTGCAAAAATAGATATACCTGTTCATGCACAATGCGTTCAAAAACCTTCGAAAGAAAAGGGAGTATAGAAATAGGACGATAGTTAGCGAAAGATGTTGGGTTGGATATTTTAGGAACAGGTATTACAAGTGCATGACGCCAAGCATCAGGAAAATCACTAGAGGAAAGGGAGAAGTTAAAGATATGACATAAGGTAGGAAGAATAAAGTTGAGCGTTAGCAGGATCATACGTCGACTTATGTTATCAGAACCAGTAGCATCGGATTTAATTGATAACACATGTTTGCGTACCTCAGCTGTAGAAATAGGAGAAAAGAGGAAGGAATTAGTAGAAGAGTTAGAAAGTAATGATAGTGAGTGAAGTGTTTTCATTTTAGTACTATTATCGATCAAATTAACGGTGGTAAAAAATCTGTTCAGCGAGTCTAAATCCGTGCAGTAATTTAAGGAAGCTGTATTATTAGTACGTCGTCCTCCTATTCCCATCGCGTTCAGAAATCTCCACGTCTTTGCAGGATTGCTGTAGTTAATTGACGATAGGATATAGTTACGGGGGTTAATATATTTACGGGACGTGTTTTCGTCAACAGTATATTGAAGGTTTATTTAACTAGACAGTTAATTAAAGTAATAATTTAACTTTAACTTTTAACTTAAAATTTAATTAACTTATAATATACTAACGCTTTTAACGATAGTCAATGAATTAGAGCTAAAGATCGTTTCCATTCTTAGCAAAATTTATAAGATTTTATATCGTTTTAACTAAAAAATACTATCTATTAATAAATAATATAAAAAGTTGTGAATATTCCACCTGTAGTTGAAGCTCAGTAAATGTGATTTATAAAATCTTTTTTATAAAATTACAATAGACTTCACGTACGAGATGCGTTTTTTGTTCCAGAACTGTCATTGTTCTCGTACCGCCTAATTGAAAATGTTTCAAGCCTCTTAAAGACCTCGTTTCTTTTTAATGATCCATAATACATATCTGGTTGACACGCTAAAATAATGTACTTACGCTATAAAATATGCTTATATTATAGAATAAGCTAAATTTCTACAATCAATCAGCTTCACGCTGTATCCCTCACACAGCAGGGTAGGCAGAGGGAACCTAGTGTTAAGACACACCGTTCCCCACTTTCCGCCGAGTTCTGAAGGCATTGCGTGTTGACTGGCGAAACTCAACGCCGCACTAAATATCTACAATTTTCCCACATGTCTTATAGAAATCAAATTTTAAATGAAATTAAATTTTATTTCAAAGTAGTCCTTGGATAATTAAAAATGAATAATTCAATAAAATAACAAGTTGAAAGCGTTCTAATATCGAGAGGAGCAAGGGGGATGTAAATCTTGCCGATGCTATAAAAACTTATGAATAATTTTGTATGTGTTTGTCGGGAATTCGTCACGTTTCGATCTTATCGCATTTCGAGATTGTTTTTACGTATCTATACTGTCGTATTGTATCATACGTGTTGTTTTCTTATATTACTTTTCCCTCATGAAAATAAATATTATTTTATGTTTTTTTCTACATTTAGGGAAAATATTAAAAATATACTTTTTTATCTTACTTTGAGAGGCCGGTCCTAGAGGCCGGTAGTGGCGCAGCGGCACAAAATGTGACTGGTTGTGGGTTCGATCCCCACTCGAGGAGATGAAATATTTACTTAAATTTATATTTCCATTTCTTCGCTCTGGTATCGAGGCAAAGCGCGGCGTTGAGTTTTGCAACTTAACACGCAATGCTTCCAGAATTCGGCAGAAAGTGGAGAACGTAGTGTCTTTCACTAGGTTCCCTCTGCCTACCCTGCTATGTGCGGGATACAGCGTGACAGCGCGTCATTACAGTATGTAGATTATAAAATTAATTTGTCAAGAGAACACTTATCATTTCATATTAAAAAAAAATTGTAGTCATTAACTTTATCTTTCATTCTTACATATAGCAGTTACCATATTATGTATATGGAAATATCAACCAAATTATTTGACATTTTTTTTCAGCTTCACGCTGTATCCCGCACACAGTAGGTTAGGCAGAGGGAACTAATGTTAAGACACTCCGTTCCCCACTTTCCGCAAATTGTTGGAGGCATTGCATATTGAGTGGCGGAACTCAACGCCGCGCTTTCCCCTCGACACCAGAACGAAGAAATGAAAATATAAATATAAATAAATATTTCATCTCCTCAAGTGGGGATAGAACCCACAACCAGTCGATTTACAGGCACACTTTGTGCCCCTGCGCCACGACTAGCCTGACATATTTGACATAATATGAGAAATGTGAAGGTGGCAACAATTAAGACTCTTATATTGATAACCATGGGTGAATCCGTAAATAGTTTTGCTTTAATTTTCGAAATACCATGTGTTTATATTCTATTTTTTTTTTTCAATTTCACTCAATATCCTGCATGTAGCAGGTCTCGTAGCAGGGTAAAAAGAGAGAGCCTACTGCCAAGGTACTCCGTTCCCCACTTTTATCCGAATCCTGGAGGCATAGCGTGTCGAGTGGCAGAACTCAACGCCGCGCCTTGCCTCGACGCTAGAGCGAAGAAGTGAAAAAACTATATATTACATTTCCTCGACCACGATCGAACCCACTACATGTTGCGTGTACAGTCAGGGCTTATGCCCCTGCGCCACAACTGGCCGTCAAACTCGTCAATAAGGAATATGCAGTTTTCCCGCTATTTTGTTCGAATGGCCATAGTCATTAAGCAAAATTTATTGCTGATCCAATTTCAGAAGACATTAAGAACCACCCCTAATGTCCATTTGACGAATTTGAGTTTATTGCTTTTCAACGGGACTTTTTTCCATGATAAGTATATTCGCGATTAGAGGCCAGTGGTGGCGCAGTGGCACGAGGTGTGACTGTAAAACCGACTGGTTGTGGGTTCGATCCCCACTCGAGGAGATGAAATATTTACTTAAATTTATATTTCCATTTCTTCGCTCTGGTGTCGAGGTTAAGCGCGGCGTTGAGTTCTGCCACTCAACACGCAATGCCTCCAGAATTCGGCAGAAAGTAGGGAACGGAGTGTCTTAACACTAGGTTCCCTCTGCCTACCCTGCTGTGTGCGGGATACAGCGTGAAGCTAATTTTTTAATTTTTTTAAGTATATTCGTATTTCTCTACTAACAGATATCCGTACATATTAATTTCTACGTTTGTAAAAGTTTTAAGACAGTTTGTTTGTGTGTGAGTTTTCTTTTTTTAAATTCTTGTTGTTACTCACGAACAAAGAGTACTGTTACCGTTTCCGCGTAAATAAAATTTATAACTGAAACTTCAAAATTTCCGAAAACTGCAATGAATCTTTGACCAATTAAAAAATAATAATTTATCAACAATGTTAATGATTATTTGTTAATGATATTAACAAATAATTCTACGACGCATTTGAGGCAATTCGAAACCAAACTGAGAGAGGAAGTTGATAATTGATAACTATTGATGTCGATGTACATACAATAACTCCTAACAAAGCTAGGAGTGATAAAGTTTCTAGACCAGTACGGATTATGTGCTTCGTCAATATTTGTTTAAAGGACGTATGTAAAAAAGTTGTCGAAGTCACGGCTTCTAGCCTATTAGGCGTTTACTTTTATATCAACGTACCTTTCTCTTTTTAAAAGTAAATAAATATTTGGCCATCGGCATTCGGCCATGGCAAAAAAATCTGCTTCACGCTGTATTCCGCACGCAGTAGGGTAGGCAGAGGGAACCTAGTGTTAAGACACTCCGTTCCTCACTTTCTGCCGAATTCTGGAGGTACTGCGTGATGAGTGGCAGAACTCAACTCCGGGCTTTGCCTCGACACCAGAGCGAAGAAAATGGAAATATAAATTGAAGTAAATATTTCATCTCCTCGAGTGGGGATCGAACCCTCAACCAATCGGTTTTACAGTCACAGTTTGTGCCGCTGCGCCATGACTGGCCTCAATAATTAATGTTAATTTAAAATATTTGTTAAATTAATCTATGAAAAAAATTTATAATTAATTATTATAGTTTATACATAGAGAAAGTTAGTTAATATAATACATAAATGTCTTCAAGGAGTGAAAGTAAAGGACTTAAATACAGATTGCCTCATTGCATCACCAGAATGCGATTAGGCACCACTCTGAAAGAAGTGTGTGAAAATCACGGACTAGGCCTGAATGGGAGTAAACCAAAAGTTTATCATACTTAAAAGAGATGAAGAAAGGACGGAATTTAAATCGATATAAATGGCAAGATATTAGAACAAGAGAATGAAGTGGTATATTTAGGAAGTGAAGTCAGTAGAAATATAAGATACGAGGTAAATTCGGAAAGGCGTATGAAGAAGGCATGTATGAAGAAGGTGATGATAGTGGACGAGGCGAAAGAGGTATACAGAGAGCGTTTTGGCGCTGCATTCTTTCTAACTACCCCGCTAGGGATACAGCGTAAAGCTAAGAAAAAGGAAAATAATATAAGATTAATACTTAAATCAAAAAATATACCTTGTTCAAAGTATAAAGACGAAAATAATATACAAATAATAAAAATATTTCTAGTTGCGTTGTTTACTTTAGTTGTACTATATCTCTGCTGCTGCTCTGCTGCTGCCAACGACTGTACCAGATTCTGTAGAATCTCTCTCCAAAATGTTCCTCCATAAAGACTTCCAAAAATATGAAAATTATTCAAGTTTATTCTGAATGTGAACGACGCGTGATGTCGCTAAAAGCTAATAAACAAACAACTCTTAAATATTAGGTACAACAAGTACTTTGGCGTCTCAAGCCTTAGGGATGAAAGACTATTAAAACTTTCCAAGGGCTTAGAAATGCTTATTTTGAAGTTTACACCTCTTAGGGATCGAGAACTTTTTTAATATCTAACCCTTTTTTTTTCAATAACAAACGATGTTATTTGTCGAAGTTACGAATACGTACAGAAGGAAAAACTAATAATTTGACAAAAAAACGATTTTTCACTTGCATTAAATAGATTTTGATAATTACATATTCAGAAAATTAAGACGAACAATAAACTGTATACCGCATATAGCAGGGTAGGCCGAGGAAGCCCAGTCTTTAAAAATTAGGTCCCCATTTTGGGGCCGTTCAAGTATTACATAAGCACTGTAGGGGGGCGGGGGGTCTTGGGTTTGCTTATTTTTGACGTGTTCAATGAAATATTTTTAAGAGGATTACTTATTATTGATGACATAGGAGGGGAGGGGGGGGTTGGTGGTTGGGGGGGTCAATAATTGCAAAAAAACTGCTCACGTAATAATTGAACGGTCCCTTTCCGCTGAATTCTGGAAGCATGGTATGTAGAACGGTGGTGTTAAACGCCGCGCTTAGCCTTAATATTTCTTAATATTTCATTTCATAAAGTGGGAATCGAACCCACAACCTGTCGCGTTTACAGTCACACGCACGTGCCTCTGTGCCATGACTTTCCCAATAGGATACTGGAATTGTAGGTAAACATAAAAAACAAAAATGTTACAAACTTTTATCCCACCTTTGATTCTTACAACGGATCACATAAACAAAACAAAACTGTATGCACTTAAAACAACGTTGTACGCCAAAGCCAAGCTAAAGTTTTTTACATATAATGAAGTGGCCGTACCTTACGAGCGGTTTGTTGCTGAAATAGGAGTGTTGTTTGTATGAACACACACAGGATTTAGTTTAAGACTTTTAATGTATTTTATTATATATATACATTAAAAATAACAAACAGTCTCAACAATTATTTGTCAAGCATCAGTTCGGTGTTTGGAACATATCGTGAGTTCACAGCCAATTCTGAATATATTCTGAAAAAAATATAAATTAATGAAAAATCAACTATAATTAATTGAGGCTAGTCGTGGCGCAGGGGCACAAAGTGTGTCTGTAAATCGACTGGTTGTGGGTTCGACCTCCACTCGAGGAGATTAAATATTTATTTAAATTTATATTTTTATTTCTTCGCTCTGATGTCGAGGGGAAAGCACAGCGTTGAGTTCCGCCACTCAACACGCAATGCCTCCAGAAATTGGCGGAAAGTGGGAAACGGAGTGTCTTAACACTAGGTTCCCTCTGCCTACCCTGCTGTGCGCGGGATACAGCGTGAAGCTGAAAAAAAAATATAAATGCGTGTGTTAAAAATAGTGACGTAACTAAATGATTAATATATCTATGATAATAACATAACATATATGTCGATATATTCTATACAAACTATATGACCTTTTGCTATCGATTAATATCTAAAAACGATATACGGAAAGCTATTCAATTTAACCAATAAAAATTTAGTTCAGCATCCGTTTGATTTATTTTACAGTCGTTAGTCGTTCTATCTGTTAGCGTTACGCAACTCTTGACGTTTGCCCTTTCGTTTTAGTAGTTGGCTATACAAATGGCGTCGCTGTGTTTTAATGATAAAATTTGTAGGTATATTTATTTGAAAAGTGTGTTGGTTTAAAGTTATAATCAAGTTATATATATGTACGAGTCCGTTGTGACGCAGGGGTACAGGTGTGTGGCTGAAACCCGAGGTTTGTGGGTTCGATTTGCACTCGTGGGAATGACTTATGATTTATTTTCATTTCTTCGCTCTAATATCAAGGCAAAAGCACGGCGTTGAGCACCACCAATCAGCACATAATGCCTCGAAAAATCTTTGGAAAGTGGAGTGTATTAACACTAGACTCCGCAATGAAGCTGCAAAAGCTGCTANTATATATATATATATATATATATATATATATATATATATTCTTGCATTGAAATTTGATGCCTCCATGTTCATATCACACATAATATTAAACTAGTACCCATAGCATTATATTATATGTAGAGAAATATGAAATTGTTCTTTTTTTATATAAATTCCAACATAAATGTAATATCTTTTAGTACTAAATAACCATTACATTAGTTTATATTGTCAATACTCTACTATCTCTCTGTCTGTATCTGTTTCTCGTTAATCACTATTCATGTATGCATAGAAAATCATGAAATCTTGAAGTTTACCAGATGGCTATTAGTTGGAGTATGTGCTATTTTGCTTCTCAAAAGTCCCAGAACGAACTTATAAAATATGTATTGTTACATCTCCTTGCTCTGGGGAGCGTTAAAGCAGTCAGTTCTTTGTCTGATATGTTTATATATAGCCTCATCACTCTAATTTAAAAAGTTTTTATTCGAAATATGCATAAAATATATATTATATAAAACATGTATTCAGGAATATTGTTCAGGATTTCATTATCTACTATGCATACGTGAACAGTGATTAACGAAACACAGGAATATCTGATATGGTAGAATGCTGACAACATAATTTAGTGTAATGGTTATTTAGTACTAATAGACATTTTTAAATAAATATTTAATCAATAAATCAGCTTCGCGCTGTATCCCGCATAAAGCAGAGTAGGCAGAGGGAACCTAGTGTTAAGACTCTCCGTACTCCACTTAATCTTGAAGAAATGGAAATATAAAAAAAATCAGCTTCACGCTGTATCCCGCACACAGCAGGGTAGGCAGAGGGAACCTAGTGTTAAGACACTCCGTTCCCCACTTTCTGCCGAAATCTGGAAGCATTGCGTGTTGAGTGGCAGAACTCAACGCCGCGCTTAGCCTCGATACCAGAGCGAAGAAATGGAAATATAAATTTAAGTAAATATTTCATCTCCTCGAGTGGGAATCGAACCCACAACTAGTCGGTTCAACAGTCACACTTCGTGCCGCTGCGCCACGACTGGCCTCACTGGAAATATAAATTTAAATGAAACATCTCCTCGAGTGGGGATCGAACCCACAACCAGTCGATTTTACAGTCACACTTTATGCCTCTGCGCTACGACTGGCCTCAGTAGACATTGTTGTGATGTAATAATATAATAATATAAATTAGTTTCACGCTATATCTCGCACACAGCAGGGTAGGCAGAGGGAACCTAGTGTTAAGACACTCCGTTCCCCACTTTCTGCCGGATTCTGGAGGCTTTGCGTGTTGAGTGGCAGAACTCAACGCCTCGCGCTTTTGCCTCGAGGAAATGGAAATAAATAAAAAAAAAAAATTTGCTTCACGCTGTATCCCGCACACAGCAGGGTAGGCAGAGGGAACCAAGTGTTAAGACACTCCGTTCCCCACTTTCTGCCGAATTCTGGAGGCATTGCGTGTTGAGTGGCAGAACTCAACGCCGCGCTTAACCTCGACACCAGAGCGAAGAAATGGAAATATAAATTTAAGTAAATATTTCATCTCCTCGAGTGGGGATCGAACCCACAACCAGTCGGTTTTGCAGTCACACCTCGTGCCGCTGCGCCACGACCGGCCTCAATGTGGAAATAAATTTGAGTAAATATTTCATCTCCTCGAGTGGGGATCGAACTCACAACCAGTCGGTTTTAAAGTCACACTTTGTGCCCCTGCGCTACGACTGGAATATAATAATAATATAATTATATACATATAATTGTAAAATATAGATATAAATAAAATTTTTAAAATCCCTTTATTCCCCAGCTTCCCCGAAAATAAGATCTTGCCGTTAAAAATCAAACAAGTTCATTCTATTTGAGAGATGATGTACAACTTTGCACTTTATGCAGTCAATATTAAAACAAAAATACTACATATTTCCACAGTATGGAATTCAAAACGGCCAGAATGTCCATACTTTTACCAGCGGCGCTACGGTATGAGTCTATTTATATAATGCAATATCACGTATACCTTTGAATAGCTTATATGAAAATAATATAAATACAATTTCAAATGATAAAAGCTAATAAGGCCTCCTTTTTAAAATTTTTTCAACTAAAGGTTTGGAGTGAATTTTATACATTTACAAAAAACTATTTTAACCTAAATCCTATTTCAAATTTAAATACAAATCTTTTAAATATAAAATTTACATATTTAAAATGTAAATAAAATTATTTTTTATAAGAAAAATTGCCAGTTTGGCACCAGTTCCATAAATAGCGTAAAGTTGTGTATAAATGTCAATAATCTCTTTCATTTCATCTTCATTTTTATTTTAGTTTGTGCTTATAAATAGATATAGTTCTGAAGTAAATTTTATTTATTTTTTATATAATTCCATTTCTTTGCCTATAGGCAAGAGTGCTAATCACTTTTCCAATTTGTTTTACTCTTGAGTACGAAATACAACAATAAAAGGCTTGCGTGGCCTGTAAATATATGAAGAAACATAACGAGACTTATGGGACGACCTTGTATTATATAAAACGGATTTTTATATAAATTAAGCTTGTTTTATAATATATAAATAAAGTAATTGGCTTAATAAATAGTAATAGTAAAAGTACTTGGCTTAATAAATACATATAATAGCATATACATATAATATCATGGAATTAAGTAGATCAGTCATCAATTGGCTTACCCCAAGTGCTCCTTAAGTGAGAAAGTCCCTTACATCTAATAAAGCACTTTTGTTAACATTCTTTTAAAATATCTTAACGTGCATAACTTTTTTATTATACATAACATATACATAACATTTTTACTTAAGTTTTATGTATACATTAAAAAAAATAATTAAAATTAAATCAGCTTCATGCTGTATCCCGCACACAGCAGGGTAGGCAGAGAGAACCTAGTGTTAAGACACTCCGTTCCCCACTTTCCGCCAAGTTCTGGAGGTATTGCGTTTTGAGTTGCGGAACTCAACGCCGCACTTTGCCCCGACAACAGAGCGAAAAATGAAAATATAAATCTAAATAAATATTTCTTTTCCTCGAGTGGGGATCGAACCCACAACCAGTCGATTTTACAGTCACACTTTGTGCCTCTGCGCCACGACTGGCTTCATAAATTATATTTAATATGTATACAAATTAATTTAATTTATTACAGCTTTAACTACTACCTTACGAAATATTTTAGATTTTGTTTAGTTATTTTTAAGTTTCTCAATATCACTTTACAATACTTTCTTTCATTTTTATATTTACATGTAAATACATACGCGCCTGCGTGTCCAGCCAAGTTAAGCTTAAGTTAAGGAAACGTGCAATTGCACGAACCATTTCTAGCTACTTTTGGGCCCTTCATAACTTGTAAATTTAGCAAATTTTGTTATACTCCCCAAGCTTGTAATGAATATAAAATTTTAAAAAAATAGCTCAATAGGTTATTGATTAAAAAAAACTTTTTTGTGACTGACTCACTCACTCTAAAACCTAAACCTAACCCACTTTTAGATGACCTAGACCCATTTGATATTTGATACCAAGAAAAAAATGTTTTAATTACAAATTGTAAATTAATAATAATTGCTATCAAGAGAGTAAAAAGAATTGACTATTAAAGTTAGATAAAATAAAGTAGGAAAATCAGACAGAGTCTAATGGTTAATATGATTAATTTCTTTACGAAAAGAAATGATATAACATCAAAAACAAATGTGAAATGAGAGCCAAGTTAAATGTTAAGTAATGCGTCGTTATCGATTTCACCAACAAAAGAGTAGGAGATCTATTAATGAGTTCCGAGTTCTGTGTTCACAGGGGATAAAATTCAAGATAAAATTAATTTGAGTTAGCTATTTGTTACCACCAGGTAACAAACCAAATATGAACTTCATAGTCCATATATGTATGTATAATAAAGCCTGGACATAATGAAAGTGGGGAATGGAGTGTCTTAACACTAGGTTACCTCTGCCTACTTTTTGCGTGATTATAATCTGATATAATATAATCGATAGAGGGGGTGTCTATATTTAAGCCTTAGTGCCATAATAATTTCAGGTTCAGCTGGTCCGGAGATTAGCTCAGATAAACAGACAGACAAAAATGTTACAATTGTTTAATTGTGTTTTGGTATCGTATAAATAACTATATGCACTTTAACTTTATTTACATGTATAGATGCATAGACATAGATTAACAGTAATTTAAGTTGTTTTTTAGCTTTGAGCTATATTTAATATCCCGCATATAGCAGAGGATGCAAAGGGAATCCGAGAGAGATATTGTTAAAATATGAATAATTTATAATTCATTTCTCCCGAGTGGGAGCTGAATACAGATACGATTTGTTGTGCATCTAAAATCACAAGCTTCAACTACTGCGCCACGACAGCCTTATTAAGTAAGTTTTTTGGGAAATTATTTGATTTTGCTCACAAAAATTGTTGTATTTAAGAAAAATGTTTAGCTATACAGTATTCAGGTAGACGGTAAGTTGCAGGGCAAGCGCAGTTTTTCTCGCGTAAACTCCGATCGCGATCCTGAATCTTGAAATCTCGTTATTTTTATCATCATACAAATTGAAAACTGAAGATTCAGCCAGTTCAGTAAAACAGTCGTATAAGATAACTATTATATAATAGCAATTAGCAAATTTGTGGAACTAAGTACTTTAAATTGATATAACGTTTTTATTTATGAACCGATTGTAATAAAACCAAAATCCAATAGTGTATTTTAATCGGTTGAGTCAATTCTGAGATTAGCGATAACAAACGCACAGACAAACAGACAAAATTTTTAAAAATCATTGTTTTGTGTTCTATTACATTGATAAAGTAAGATTATAACATTTTTTTTATTTACGATACATTACAGTTACAATTTTATTATAGAATAGATTAGGTTCAAAATAATAGTATTTCTAAAGCATCCAGTAACTTGTTTTCTTTTGTTAAAATGAAAAATACCAATCGAGGAAGGCTGGCACCCTGCCATATACATGAAATGAAATTTTAGCTATTAAGTTTAATGAGTCGAAATTAGCACAAGGCTTCAGTAAAGGAAAACAAAACTAATTAAAAGTAATGATGGAGAATTTGGTTGGCGTGAATAAAAAAAAATGTTTTAGGCAGCGTATCAACTATATTATAAAAAATAAATAAATAAATCAGCTTCACGCTGTATGCCGTAAATATTTCATCTCCTCGAGTGGGGATCGAACCCACAACCAGTCGGTTTTACAGTCACACTTTGTGCCCCTGCGCCACGACTGGCCTCAAACTATATTATAATATAAATTATTATATTTTGAATATCAGTCAATCTATTGCTATTATAAAAAAAAACATAATCAATATCACAAGAATAGTACCAAGTATTGCTGTATAAAAAGTTTTAAGCTCATCTAATATTTTTTAAATGAAAACAAAATAAAAATACAACTAACAACAAGAGTCGTAGCTTGGTAAAATTAAGTTTTTTTTTTAATCATTTCATATGTTGACGTTAGTAAAAAAAAGTTTTAATTTGACTTGTAGTTGTAGCTTGTAATATTGAAACAGTTTGTAACAGAAAGTGAAATTAAATATAGTTAAGTTTTCTCTTTGCAACTTCTTAATCTCATTGTAACAATTTGAACTTGTGTGAAAACGTTAAATGGAAAAATGAACAAATAAATTCCCACGTGTTTATGTGTGTATATTTTGCTACTTTTTTCTTTTTATTGTATTGGGAACATACCTATATATGAGAATAAATTTGAAGGTGAATTGAAATTCTAGAATTTCCATTGTTTTTTAGCAGAATACCACAAAGTACGAATACAAAAAATCTATTATATCAAAACATTTTTATTTTATTCTCAATTAATTCTAATAACCATTACCTATAAAACATTTGAGTTATCAAATTTAAGAAGTAAAATATATCAATTATAATTTTCTTTACAAAAATAAAACAGCCTCGTTAGGAGATCACTATGTTTATTTATCAGTCAAGTTTCGATGGTTTCAAATTGACATTATCGGGGTCAAGTTGTAATGAGGGTCGAATTTTGTATAGCTCCTTGGGGAGATTTTCGATGTCGATTACTCCAAGGACGATTTTAGATTTCTTCCTAACATATACAGGAAACCACATATATTTTATAAATTTGTTTATTCTGAGAGAAATAACTATTTTACAAATTTTAAAATATTTTTTTTTTTTTGTCTGTCACTTGCTTATTTGTATTAATACATTACTCTTGTTATTTTTGTCGATTTACGATTGTAGATAAAATAGCAATAATTAATAGAATAGCATTACTCAAACATTCTTTATGATGATATAAAAAGGGTATACTCATTTTTTTTATATCTGGAAAGCGCGGCGTTGAGTTCCGCTCTAAGTACGCAATGGCTCCGAAATTCGGCGTAAAGTGCAGAAGTAGTAACACTAGGCTTCCTCTAACTACACTGCTACATGCAGGATTAAGCGTGAAGCTGAAAAAACCTTTAGCCTATAATTGATTTAGTAAATAAAATAAAAAAAATCAGCTTCACGATGGAATCCGCATATCGCAGGATAGGCAGAGGGAACCTAGTGTTAAGACACTCCGTTCGCCACTTTCTGCCGAATTTTGGAGGCATTGCGTGCTGAGTGGCAGAACTCAACGCTTGTCCTCGACACCGGAGCGAAAATAATGAAAATATAAATTTAAGTAAATATTTCATCTCGTCGAGTGGGGATCGAACCCATAACCAGTCCAGTACAGTCACACTTTGTGCCCCTGCGCTACGACAGGCCTTGATTTAGTAAAATAGTTCAAATACTATTCCATGTAAGAATTTTTAAGTAATACGAGAAAAAAGAAATATTTGAGCCAAGCTTTATATATTACATCCCTATAAAACTGAAACGTATAAAAAAAAATATTTCGAATCTTTTTAGCATCTTCAACCTTTTTATTAAAAACGAAATAGTTTTCTAAATAAACGTTGTATCTGAAAGACATCTATTAAATGCAGGAATTGTGAATTTATTCCGCGAGGCAAAATTTTGTCATATACAGGGCTGTTTTATTTATTATATTTTTTTATTGTTTTACAATTTGTTATTTGATTTTAGTGTTTATTTTAATGTGATCTTCTTAAAATACTCATTTTAATTACATTATTTGATAACTTTATTCTCATTAAGGGCTATATAACTTCTTTCGAGAAATAAATAAACTCTATAACCATATAATATAACGGACATGAAAATCTTCTAGGTTTATCTACTTTAAAATCAGTAATATATTTTTTAATATTATATATGTATATTTTTATATTCGGAATTAAGACTACATTGGCGTATAATATATTTATTAATACATTGATTCATAGTACGTCTCAATTACAGACCAAATTTACATGTAAATTGAAATTATTATTCAATAAATGCTTTTAATATATAAGATAGATCACCCTGTATAATCTTCAATATCTTGAGGTAATACGAGTATGAGCTTTTCGAATGATACTCAAAGAATAATGAGATGAGCCATTAGCGTACATCGGAATATATTTTATAAATTATATAATATCTTTTTCTTTAAGAAGCTTACGTGTGTCATCTCGTACTTTCATTTTTATTGATATTTTTATCTCTCTATTTGTATGAAAAATGTAATATTTCTTAAATTATAGATCAGTTACGTTTTTATGTATATTTTTTTGTGTTATTAGATTTGCGTTAATCAAATTGATCCACGTGTTTCAGTAACTGATGTTGACTTTATTGTTAAGTGAGCTTTCTACGTAGGTAGGCAGAGGTAACCTAGATAAGACACTCCTTTCCGAACGCTGGAGGCATTTTGTATAGAGTGGCGGAACAAAACAATGCCACGCTTTGCCCACCAGAGCGAAGAAATGAAAATGTGTGGTTGCGTGCGTGTGTGTGTGCGTGCGTGCGTGCGTGCGTGCGCACGATCTATATAAAAAAGAAATTTCTTAACGAAAAATATCCAAGCTAGACATAGCCTAAGAATGTCATAAATTGAATCAATATTAATAGTGTGTGCGAGATAAAGCGTAAAGCCAGCTAACCAATTAAAAATGTTTCCAAATCTCATTTCATAAACTTATGTACATTTCTTATAATTGCAGTAACTGCTATGTATTGTCTTGAGATTTATATTCTGTTAAAAACACATATCGTCTATATGTTTCTATATTATTTGGAAAGAGATACTATGTAATTGCAATAAGTGATATGTATCACCTACTAACATTACTTCACACTAGTTTCTTCCAATAGGAGCCGTTGCCTACAAGCAACTGCCCCCGATTGACACAATTCCTCAGCTTTTATAATCTTTTTCACTTAAATCTACCCTCTTTTACACAAGTTCTCTCTGTAAATGTAATATAGAAATATTACATTTACATTACTAAACAATACTTCCGATATTTTCAAACAATTTTCCATATAATAATAAAAAATACAAAAAAAGATCAAAGATCATCTAAATTGAAAGCGTTCTATGTACAAAACAGTAATAAATAATGAAATTTTCAAATAATTTTATTATATTCAATATAGACCTGCAAAGGTCCTTCATTTGACGATTTTCAATTTCTGGCATTATGCCATCTTAGATCATATTTGAATTTTCATTTGTTAACTTATCGAATGATTTGATTTTCTTGATTATGATATAATAAAAGCTATTGTGGAAATATTTTATTTTTAGAACTTCACCTTCATAACTTTTTATTTTTTAATTAAAAAAAAATTAAAGTTTTTGAATCTAAAATAAAATGTATATTTAGTAAGATAAAACAATAGCATTAGAATAGGAATAGGAATTTTAATTAAAAAATAAAATTTTTATTCTATATATGTTTGACAGTAACTGTAGAGGCGAAAGAAGCGAATTGTAGGCGGTACCTCATCTAATTAAATATCTATTACTTTTCAGTTGATGGAAGCCACATTACCTATAATTTGAAGTATTTATAGATAGATTTATAAATTATTTAATTATTAAATATTAATTAATAATTAAATAATTTTTTAATAATATTTAATAGTTTTTCTACAATATTAATCTTTCGAAGCATAACTACCAAAGTACAATATTTCCAAAGTGATAAAATGTGTTAACACAATCCTCCGAAAACTTTTAATTTTAATGAATACTACTTCAATGGAAAATATTTTGAACAAGAAATATCAATTTGCAGCAGTTTGTGAGATATATGTAATAATATAATGTTTTCAAAAATTCCTATTATACAATATTTTGATCATAGTTAATAATAAGCGCAATGAAAAATAAAGTATTTCTTGTAGATGAAAAACTATAGTGACATTTTGTCTAGATTAAATCAGCGCCCCGGTAGCATCAGTATCCTGCATACAGCAGTGTAGGCAGAAGGAATTTAGTATTAAGACATTCCGGTCTTCATTTTTCGCTGAATTCTGGGGTATTGCGTGTTGAATGGTAGAACTCAATGCCGCTCATTGCCTCAACACCAGAGCAAAAATATGAAACAATAAATTTATATTTAGGAGGATCGAACCCACACCACACACAACCAGTGGCACACAACCAGTCATGATTGGACTGTAATCACTAATATGTAGTTAAGACGGTATGCGTAATTACTGTTTGTCTTGAAAGGGTACTCTCCTTTTAGAGGTACCGCCAACTAAAACTATATAAAATCCACGCTAACCTACGTTAAAGTAGAAAAGCTCGTATTTAAATATATTGTGTGCGGGATAAAGCGTGAAGCTGACTTAATGTTTTTTTCTTCTGATAACATATACATAGGCACTTATAGACTTTTAAAGATAATTTTTGTCTCAACTGATAATTTGCTTACTGAGCTATTAGCAGGTTTACATTCTAAACCGACGTTAAATGTTTGTTTAGAGTTGAGAAAAATAAAAAAAAATCTTTAAGATATCTGTTTTTCAAAAATCCAGGGCTAAAAGCATAAACTTTTTCAAGTTGACTTATATTTAAAATATAAGTTCAAAATAAGTTCCGACAAGGAAGATGGAATGGAACCAGATTTTCTCCATAAATATCTACATACTATGAATTTACCCCGCTGAGTGCAATCTGCTGTCCAATGCAAAGTTTGCGGTATCGAACTTTTAATATTGTTTTAAATTTCTTTTGCATACTTATTTATTTCTCGCCACCAATACGCCGCGCGCCGATGCAAGGGAAATTATAGGAAGAAAATATTGTGGATGATGAAGAGACGCATTTATATATTTACTTTAAATTTTTGAGGTCGGTCGTTGCACAAAGGCTCTAAGTGTGACTGTAAAATCGACTGATCGTGGGTTCGATCCCCACTCGAGGAATTGATTTTTTTTTATCGGCTGCACGCTGTTTCTCGCACACAGCAGGGTAGGCAGAGGAAACCTAATGTTAAGACACTCCGTTCCCCACTTTCTGCTGAATTCTGGAGGCATTGCGTGTTGAGTGGCAGAACTAATTTATTTACATTTATATTTACATTTCTTCGCTCTGGTGTCGAGACAAAGCGCAGTAAGTCTACGGGAAGTACACTATACATTTTGAACGCGGTGAATTTCATACAAAATAAAACCAAAATGATACATATCATATGCGTTGTATTATAGTATATAGATGGCTATCTCTCGTTGTGGCTAAGAGGCGATAAATAAATTAAGGAAAAACATGGAATATCCTCCAGAATATAATATATAATACACAAAACAATTTAACGCAACTATCGGAATAGGGCTAACAATAACAAAATAAAACTTCAATCTTTTGCTGTGTAAAGGAGTAGAAAAGAGCATGGACCACCAATATCCGTGGTGTGTTTTATATAATAAAAAAAAACTGTAAACCTGAATATCTGGTTTTTCCTCCAAAATATTAATAAATTATAATTAATGGATACCCGAGTGGATATTGAACCTACAACTGTCGTGTTTAAAGTTACACGCTTGTGCCACTGCGCCACGACGGCATCATTAAGAAATTTAAGTCTTGTGGGAATTTATTTGATTTTGTTTAACTATAAATTACTGTACGGTGTATTTAGCTATATGGTATTTAGGTAAACTGCGTGCACGGCTCCTCAACTCAGTACCCGATTCTAGATCTTGAAATCTCGGTGTTGGTGCCGATTGAGTAAAACAGTTGTGTAAAATGACTATCTATTATAGCAATTAGCAAATTTGTCCAACGAAGTACTTTAAATTGATGTAACCTCTATATGTTAACGGAAGCTTGCCAGAATACGTCAGTGAAAACCACATTTAAATTGGTTCAGCTTATTCTGAGATTGGCGATAACAAACGCACAGACAAACAGACAAAAATTTAAAAAATCATTGCTTTGGGTTCTACTATATTAATAAAGGATAATTCATTTTCCTGGTCACCCCACATTTCAGAGGTAAGCAATAAATTTTTTGCTGTGATCTGCCGATTGAGAAGATGGAAAAAAACTCCTTACAATAAAAACTAAAGTATGCCTTGCCCAGACTCTTCTCCTTCCTCTCCTTGATTACGCCGTTTGTGATCTCCCTCAAACTCTCCTCAACAAATTGGATCGTTTGGAAAATATGGCCATCCACTTTAGATTTTCATTAATAAAAATTGACCATTTTACAGAGCATAGCGGCATCCAGCGACTCACTATCAGGTAGCGGCGTAATGTCCACATACTATCACTCCTTTACACCATCTTGTTCCATCCCCCAGAGTTCCTCAAAATTAGGTTAAGTTTCCTCGGCTCCAACCACTCTCTCAATCTCAGATCACACAGCGATAACAGATTAGAATTACCAATGAGCAGCACTCAAAAAAGCTGTTGTACTTTACCCCAACCTAAAATCCTATGATCTTTTTACTGTAGAGGTTGTCTGGAATAGATCACCTGCGGTGATAGGGCCGCCCTTACACCAAAGCTTTTCTGTCTGATTATTTTTCTTCTTTTGTATTAAATCTTGTTGGTGTAATAGAGTCTTAAATAAATAAATAAAGGCCCCCAATAACATTTTTTCTCATATATCTTCCATGTACAGGCACCGATCCGTTACAATTTTATTACAGGTAGATATGTATACAAAGCGAACAAGGGAACATAGTCTTAAGACACTGCCGTTCCCCATTTTCCGTCTAATTCTGAAGGCAATGCGTGTTGAGCGGCAGAACTCAACGCCGCGATTTACCTTGTTAAAAGTGCGAGGAAATAAAAATATTAAATATTTAAAATTCTTATCAAGCTTCCAACATAAATAACAATGTAACACAAATCTATCCTGATCTTCTCTTATCTAAGCCAACATCTGAAATAATCATAGCTTCTATTCCAGCAAAGGTAACAATCGAACCAGCACAAATATTTACCCTAAACCTAGTTGATGTGAGCTAGACTCCGTTACCCTATGTACCTACATACGTAGGAAATTCGCAGCACAAAATGTTCAACCATTTCTTCGACTTCAAATACCTTATTTATTTTCATCCAATTAATTACACGATTAATTGGATGAAAACAATAAATTTCCCCTGGTGAAAATCGAACCCACAATCTGTCCCGTTTACAAATGCACGCTTGTGCCCCTGCGCCACGACTGGCCTCTTTTCTTATCAAACTTTCAACATAAATAATTCAATATCTTAAATAATCTTAGCTTCTATTCCAGCAAAGGTAAAATCGAACCGTACAAATATTTACCTATTTACCTAAACCTAGTAGATGTGGACTCCTAAGCGCTATATAAGTAAGCCTCTGTACCTACATACGTAGGGAATTCACAGTACAAAATGTTCAACTATTTCTTCGACTTAAAATTCTCTTACACAATTAAGTGGATAAAAGCAATAATGTTCCTGGTTCTGTATTGTTCTCGTGATGGAACAACGAGGTCTGGTCGGAATTGATTTTATCGTCTAACCAATACAGGAACTTTGAGATATGATATGTATTTAGCAAAAATTGTTAAAACAATATTATTATATTTAGCTTACGTTGGTAAATTATTAAAAAAAAATAGCTTCACGCTGTATCCCGCACATAGCACATTAAAGGTGACAGGCAGAGGGAACGTAATCTAAGTTTAAAACTGTCCGTTTCCCAGTTTTCGCTCAACTTCTCAAACATAGCGTGTTGAATGACGTAATTTAACAACGAAATTAGTAGAATAATCGCGTATAACAGGAAAATGAAACTAGCTCCCTTCCCCGAATGGGGATTAAACCCAAAATCCCCGCGATTACTCAGAAGCTATCTTACTACGCCACGATGGCCAGTATTACATTATAGTATTACGATCGTCGAATCGTAATAGGTACTATTTTAGCCTAAGACTTCTAATAAATTCAACCAATTTATCAAAGGGAAAAATTAAATGAATAAAAAACCGCAATACCTCATATAAAAATAACCGAGATGTTTAAATCCAAAGCATTTGTTACATTCGCGAAGTAAATTATGTTATGAGAAATTATTGTGCCACATATGTAAGTATACATTTATTTCCGTCGAGCAAAATTATAATATACGAATTCCTGCCTATAGCACAGCCATTGTAATGGTAAGAGTTATTGATTGAGAATAACAAATTAAATTCAATTTCACACAAACTTCACAGACCGTGTCAAAACTTATGAAGCTGGCAAGAATTTTAATGGAATGGATGGAATAAATTTTCTTCTTTCACGTGAGCTACTACTTTGGTAAATATAATGAATTAACAGATAACGCAGAAATGGATCACTAAACTCTCCGTCTACATGTATTATTTTTTTAAATATCGCCATATACGAGTATGGTGATAGCGATTTCTATGAAAAAAAGTCCCGCTGAGTTTTGCGCCGGTTATTATGAACTGGTGATAAATTATTTGTCGTTAAAAAAAGGAAACATAAATAAATTAAATTCGCATCTATTGATATTTATACATGGAAGATATATAAGAAAAAATGTTATTGGGGACCTTTATTAGTGTAATAGAATCCAAAACAATGATTTTTTAATTTTTGTCTGTTCTGCTGTTCACGCTAGTCTCAGAATCGGTTTAACCGATTTAAATGCAGATTTCACTATTGGATTCTGGCAAGCTTCTGTTAACTAATAGGGTTGTTTCATTAAAATCGATTCATAAATAAAAAAGGTTATTTCAGTTATAAGTACTTAGTTCGATACAATTGCATTTGTAATGTAAGTTAACACCTTCTTAAGCAGCCGTACGTTGCATTGAGAAATTGTGCTTGCAATTTCTCAATGATAGATAGACATTTGTGGAGCAATATATAATAACGAAACCCTTATAGGATAATGTTTTTGTCCGTCTTTACGTCTATATCATTTACTTGAGATCGCGTATAGGTAGGTATCAAGCTGAAATTAATATCAGATATTCAATTTACAGTTCCTTGCAACACGCAATGTCTCCAGGAATTTGGCGAAAAATGGGAAACGAAATTGTCATCCAGGTTCCCTCTCCCTACGATGATATGTGCAGAATACAGTGTGAAACTAAAAAAATATATATATTACAACTACATTGACACCTAAGAACGTGTTTACGTAATGATTCATAAAGGTAATAAACGCTGAGATTTCGCCTAAATAAAGACGCAACTTTAATGTCACCATATCAGTGTCAATATTGTATATTATTTTTGATGTTCCAATAACAATTTAATTTTTTCTATATTATGAAGCATTTTTTCACATTGAAAAAGCACATTCCATAGCCTCTGCTTCTCAAATTATATGGAGCTAAAAACTTTTAACAATTTTTACTACCAACTTTACAAATAAAATCATAGGCAAAAAATATAACAACTGCTTCTATCTTTCCATTTATAGTTTGAGAAGCAAATATTATTTTTACAGTGCTTTTATTATAATAATATGGGAACCGTACTTAAAAGCTTCAATTATTTATCTCATTTTCTTTTCAAAAGTAGCTGCTACAATCAATTAACATTAAAGATTTAATTGTTGTTTCGCTACACCATATTTTGTTGTCAAAGGAAGGAATAGAAGGAAGTTAATCTTGATATACTGTATAACCTTTTGAAACTAGGTATATTTTAAATATTTCGAGTAGAATTGAATTTAAGACTAAATAAAAAAATTATTAAATCAGCTCCACGCTGTATCCCGCACACAGCAGGGTAGGCAGAGGGAACCCAGTGTAAGACACTCCGTTCCCCACCCTCTGCCGAATTTTGGAGGCATTACGTGTTAAGTGGCAGAACTCAACGCCGCGCTTTGCCTCGACACCAAAGCGAAGAAATGGAAATAATAATTTAAGTAAATATTTCATCTCCTCGAGTGGGGATCGAACCCACAACCAGTCAGTTTTACAGTCACACTTTGTGCCGCTGCGCCACGACTGGCCTCAAAAACTAAATGTTTTAAAACTCTTTACATACTAGTATTTGTCATTTTGATAAAAAAAAACATATTTTCCACTATATAACTGCGCTACTATTGTCTTATTCCAATCTCAAAACTTATGACATTCAAAGAAACAGAACAAGAAACAGAAACATAAATTTTACATTACAGAAACATGCAGTATTTCTTATTCCAGAAGCTGTTCGTTGATAAGTTTGCCAAAGCGAAATGTCTGATGAAAAGCGCAAAGTAAAACTCGTTCGTGTTACATAGAATGTTTGACTTTTCATCCGTTACGTCGCTTTACAAATAAGATGAATTCGTTAGGACGACTGTTTAAATGTATACTTTAAGGTGTATTTTTTGTTTTATAAAACAAAAGTAAAGTAAATTTAATATTTTAAATAATTTAATAGTCGATGCTAGATTAATAAGGTACGTTAATATTTCTATGAACCAGAATTTATGATAAACATTGGGTTCCCAGGTTCCCTCCTAGGTTCCTTCCTATCCTGCCGTGTGCGGGGTACAATAGAAAACCGAAATAACAAAATATTTCGAGTTTTTTTCTTTATACATCTATCTCTTTTTGCGGGAATTGCTTAGAATTAGAGAGAGAATTGACATTAAATGTTCAATTTATCTTTTTAAATTAGTAAGATCCAGTAAAAAGATTAAAAGCAAATCGATTGAACATAATAAGATTTATGTAACTGCAACACGAGTATGTGATTTTAACTTTAATTGCATAATTATACTATAACAAATTTAATAATTAAATTTATAATATGTAATTTACTACGTACCACCTTATATCATGTAAATTATACTCCTTATCTACACTACTACTACTAAACTATATACACGACACAGAAAAAAATATATTTCTTATAAGTTTACTGATAGCACACCTGTGCTCTACTGTTTGTCATTGCCATCATTTTGTTGTGTTATGGAATCCTAGAACACAACCCTATTTGTATCTATTCTTTTCCGGTTTTCTATGAACTATTTTTATTAACCCTAAAAAGAAAGTCATATTTTTGCGTAAGTAAATGATACATCAATATAGTTTTTTTTTTAACATACATCGGGATATATTTATTATATTAATATAACAAATAGTAAAAAATATTGATATTTTTTTAGAAAAAAAAAATAAAAATTTGAACGCAGCGGGACTCGAACCCGCGCCTCCTGGAAACCGACCAGGCGCTCTGACCACTAAGCCATGCGTTCTCGCCAAGCTACGTCGAAATTTTTATACGCTTGTTACAACTTATTTATGTTGTTAGCANTAAAAATGTTTAAAAATATTTAAAAAATAGTTTCTCTCTTGCCAAACGATAATTCTTAGTAATTATCTTTGGGTAGCGGAAATTTGTAAAAATCTCCCTACAGAGATGCTAACAACATAAATAAGTTGTAACAAGCGTATAAAAATTTCGACGTAGCTTGGCGAGAACGTATGGCTTAGTGGTCAGAGCGCCTGGTCGGTTTCCAGGAGGCGCGGGTTCGAGTCCCGCTACGTTCAAATTTTTATACGTTTTCTAAATAAGTATATATTCTACTATTTTTTTAATAATTTACAAACATCAGAAATATAAAAATCGGCTAAAAAACAGCTTTGGCAAATATACATTTTATGTTCTCCGTAAATGACTTTTTGTACATATTTTGTATCTTATTTTAGACTTTCGCTCAATTTTATGGAGGCAGTAAATACAAAGAATATATTTTTTCGCGAGGCCAGTCGTGGTGCAGGGGAACATTGTATGACTGTAAAAGCGACTGGCTATGGGTTCGATTCCCACTCGAGGAAATGAAATATTAATTTAAGTTTATATTTCCGTTTCTACGCGGTGTGGCCTAGGCCAAACGCGGCGTTACGTTCCCCCACTCAACACGCAATGCATCAATAATTCAGCAGTGAAAGAGAAACTGAAATATCTTAATGGAGAATCGAGTGCTTTAACACTGCGGACTATAGCATGAAGCTAAAAACACAAAAAAAACGTGTGACAGAACTCAACGCTGCGCTTTGCCACGTTACCAAAACGAAGAAATGAAAATATTACATATTTCATTGCCTCAAATGGGAATCGAAGCCACAATCTCTCGCGTTTCCCGTTATATATTACCTATTTTTTGCCTATTTAAAACGTTATAAAGCAATGCAAAATAAACAGAACGTCAAGCAATATGGTCATGATAAGTAAAAATTCCTCCATCCCGCGTCACCGCACTGCCTCTCTCACACATGACTTTGAGCGATCGTCGCGATTCACAGCATAAAAGTTTTTTCGAATAAAAATGCTATATCTCCGATACTGGGAACAATTAACCCTGGGGACGTTCACGCCCACGCAAAATGTTTAATATTAAAGAAGATCTAAAGATTTTCTTTTAATAATCATAATCCTAATTTTTATTCACATATTGTATTCTATACACAAATATGTATGTATTTAAGATATTTACATATTTTTTTTAGCTTCACGCTGTATCCAACATACTTACATACACTTCCCCCACCTTCCGCCGAATTCTAGAGGCATTGAGATAGGAGTGGCGGAACTCAACTCCAAGCTTTTGCCTCGTTAGCACGGCGTATGAAATATTGCATTTCCTCGAGCGAGAATCGAACCCTAAACCTGTCACGAATCCTAAACCTGTCACGTTTACAGACGCACGCTTGTCCTCTGCGCCACGACTGGCCTCAATACTGTAATAGTATTATTATACAACTATATGTATAATATAACATAATTAAATATTTATTTAAATTGATGTTTTCATTTCTTCGCTCTGGTGTAGAGCCAAATGTGCGGCGTTGAGTTCTACCACTTAACACGCAATACCTCCAAAATTCGGTGAAAAGTGTGGAACGGTATGTCTTAACACTAAGCTGCCTCTGTCTATCCTACTGTGGGCGGGATACAGCGTGAAGCTGTTTTATTTATTTGTAGTATACATAAATAATGTCACTGTATCTAATATAAATGATAATTACAATAAGGTATATACATACATAAAGTGATTATTGATCTCGTCACGATATAGTTAAACTTCTTTGAACTACCGAACAAAGGGTGAGAACACACACACGTAATTAATTAACCCTTTGACATATCCTTGGAGAAGCTAATTTGACGCGAATAATATTATTTCTCAAAAATATACTATGTCATACATATATCTATTTATAAATATTATTTTATACTCTCTACTCGATTCAATTTAATTTTACTATTTTTGTCACCGGGATTCCGGGAGCATTGCGTGCTGAGTGGCGGAACTCAACGCCGCGCTTTGCCTCGACACCAGAGCGAAGAAATGAAAATATACATTATATATAATAGAAAAAGAGATAATGTTACACAATAGAAGGATGCAATTTAGTTACAATGAAGTGCTGACTGTACACATTACACTGTACAGTGTTGGCATAGCATGTCAATAGAAAATAAAATAGAAATAAATCAGCTTCACGTTGTATGATTTTTTAGAGGCATTGCGTGTTGAGTAACGGAACTCAACACCGGGTTTTGCCTTGGTGCCAGAGCGAAGAAATTAAAATATTAAGAAATCATAATTCATTCTTTCGAATGGGGATCGAACCCACAACTATCGCGTTACATTCATATCCGTGGCCCCTGCACCACGACGGCCTCAATAAAAATATAAATGTATGTATGTATGTATATATGTATGTATGTATGTATGTATGTATGTATGTATGTATGTATGTATGTATGTATGTATGTATGTATGTATGTATGTATGTATGTATGTATGTATGTATGTATGTATGTATGTATGTATGTATGTATGTATGTATGTATGTATGTATGTATGTATGTATGTATGTATGTATGTATGTATGTATGTATGTATGTATGTATGTATGTATGTATGTATGTATGTATGTATGTATGTATGTATGTATGTATGTATGTATGTATGTATGTATGTATGTATGTATGTATGTATGTATGTATGTATGTATGTATGTATGTATGTATGTATGTATGTATGTATGTATGTATGTATGTATGTATGTATGTATGTATGTATGTATGTATGTATGTATGTATGTATGTATGTATGTATGTATGTATGTATGTATGTATGTATGTATGTATGTATGTATGTATGTATNGATCTATATGAAATTGTATTATCTGAATAACGTTAACCAACTTTAATTTAATTTAGCGTAATTTAGTGACGCTTTGTGTCATAAAACAAAAGGTATTGTGTGGTCTGTACGAGATTTTTAAAAACTTTTAACTTAAAGCTCAAGCTAATGAAATAACTGAATAAAGGTAGATGTCAGTCAGTGTTCTGTTTTTTTTTAAGTTTAGTATTAAAAAATATGTATAAATAAATCTTATATTTTACCAAACAAAAAATATAACTATATCATGGGTACTTGCAGTGTTGAGTTCCGCTGACGGAAAGTGGGGAACGTATTAAGACGCTTCTTAAAACTAGGTTTCCAGGCTTCTTCTGCCTACCCTGTTGTGTGCATGATACAGCGTGATGTTAAAAAAATTAATACTTATTTAATTTTAAAAAATTGTCTAACAAGTATTTTCTGGACATGAAAGCGATACATTATATTCACCTACATTAAAAAGTATATGTACTTAAAAAAACATATTTATGTTTTTTTCAATTTTTCACTGTACCCCGCACATAGCAGGATAGGCAGAGAGAGCCTAGTGTTGAGGCATTAAGTGTTGTGTGGCGGAACTCAACGCCGCGCGTTGCCTCGGCGCTTTACCTTTAAGTAAAATATTTACATAAATTATTATTTTCTCATACATAAAAATAAAATTCATATACTTACCCCACTTTAGTAATAGCCTATAATTAGTAAATGTAATGGATTTTAAATGGTCTCAAGAAAACAAACATGAAAAAAAGGTAAATTCGTGATCATTAAGGTTAATGAAAGTTCTCACTGATGTCTGTGATAATTTTTTTCTTAATAAAATTTTTAAAGCTCATTTTGCTAATTAGCACCCATACAATAATATGTTTCGTCTTTGTTTTTAATTACGCGGAGAGAATGTTTTGTGTAGAATGCTGTATCCCGCACACAGAAGGGTAGGCAGAGGGAACCTAGTATTAAGACACACCGTTCCCCACTTCCACCGCCGAGTTCTGAGGGCATTACATGTTGAGTGGCGGAACTCAACGCCGCAGTGAAAGGATAAATTTTGTTGAATTGAGATAAGATAAACTGATTGATTAAGTTAGGTTAAATTAGTAAGCCGGCAAGCTTAAAAGTTATCGTTACTTATACGTTTGTACGTGAATCATACAAAATCTTTATTATAAATGGTGTGACCATTTATAATAAAGATTTTCGACAATTTTAAATATTAGAAATTTCGTGAGGATTGGGAAGTCTTTATTTAGCTTCACGCTGTAGTTTTTTTTCTCAGCTTTATGCTGTATCCCGCACGCAGCAGGGTAGGCAGAAGGAACCTAGTGTTAAGACACTCCGTTCCCCACTTTCCGCCAATTTCTGGAGGCATTGCGTATTGAGTGGCGAAACTCAACGCCGCGCTATGCCTCGACATCAGAACAAAGAAACGAAAATTTTAAATATTTCATTGAGAAATCGAAGAACGTTCAGAGTGAGCTCTTGCGCCACGACTGACCTCTAAACAATAGTGACACTATTGTAAGTCACTAAAAGTAATTAACTGAGACAAAATTTTACCAAGTTTAATCTCAGTTCATAAAACCTTTTTTTATCATTTTTTTTTGTCAGCTTCACACTGTATTCCGCACACAGCAGGATAGGCAAAGGGAACCTAGTTATAAGACACTCCGTTCCCCACTTTCTGCCAAATTCTGGAGGCGTTGCGTGTTGAGTGGCAGAACTCAACGCCGCGCTTTGCCTTGACACCAGAGCGAAGAAATGGAAATATAAATTTAAGTAAATATTTCATTTCCTCGAGTGGGGATCAAAGCCACAACCAGTTGGTTTTACAGTCACACTTTGTGCCACTGCGCCACGACTGGCCTTGAATGGCCACCACGCCACGACTGGCGTTGAATTAGAGACGATGTAATTAATAATGTACTCGAAGTGATATATATAATTAATTAATCTTTTGATTTATAGCTCCGAATTTAATTTTAATATTACATTATTATAAATTGTATAACTTTGTTGTGGTTGATGTTTGGTTGTTTTGTAAATTCGAGCGGGTAAAATGGCTGTACATATTTTTTGAGAGGTGTAGGTAGATATTATATAAATTGTAGACTTCACTAAAATTAAATCAGCTTCACGTTGAGTGGCAGAACTCAACGCCGCGCTTAGCGCTGACACCAGAAGAAATGAAAATATAAATGTAAGTAAATATTTTATCTCCTCAAGTGGGATTGAAGCCACAACCAGTCGATTTTACAGTCACACTCTATGCCCCTGCGCCACGACTGGCCTCAGACAAAGAGTGACGTTGTGTTCCGTAACTTAGTAGCAAAGTACCGCTGGTTTTCTACAATAAAAAGCATGCCATCAAGCAAGCAAGAATTAAACTTTAAAAATTTTTTAGTAGTCAAAAATATGTTTTATTCGATATATGTATATGTTTTATTTGTACAATATGTTTTATATTATATGTTCATAACATCATAGTTAAACTCATGTAATATTAATATATTACATGAGTTATCATGATGAGTTATAATAAGTAATAAACAATTTGTTTTTTTTTTTTATCATTTATGGTTACAAAAAATAATTGCTTATTATTTATTTATTAGAAGTAGAGGTTGTCGTTGCAAAGTGGACAACCGACTGTAAGGGGGATGGTTGTGGGTGGTATCATCAATCAGGGGAATAAGTTATTTCTAATTCAAGGTTACGGTAAGATAAAGGACGGGGGGGAATTCCCCACTCAATAAGGAGTGCCCCGAATTCATACGATGTGTGGAGAAATGAATGTCTTGGCACATGACTGCTACTATCTACCCTGTTGCAGAACTAAGAGTAAAATTTAAAAATATATATATTAATATATTTTTTTTCTATTAACTTCACGCTGTATCCCTCCAGTGTAGCGAGGGGCCATAGTCTTAAGACGTCTCCGCTCCCCTCTTTCCGTCGAAATCCGGAAACATTGCGTGTTGAGTGGCGGAACTCAAAACCACGCTTTGACTCGACATCATTGTCAAAAAATGAAAATTTTCAATGTTTCATTTTCTCGAGTCGAATCCACATAAATTGTTTAAATTCGTCATTCGTTAAGTCGAACTCACATCATGCCACTTTTACAGGCACACTCCGCCACGGCTGGCACATATGTACCATACATTTAGTAACATTCTCGCTAGCTTCACGCCTTATCCCGTACACAGCAGGTTAGGCAGAAGGAACCTACATAACATTCTCCTAACATTCTCCACATGTAAGAAAAAAAAGAAGTAAATTTAAGTGGCCACTGCAGTGTTTAAATCGAATGACTAAAGCAAGTATTTAATTAAAAGTATAAGAGCATTACTCACTTCGACATTTTATCCTATCCAGGATAGAATTTAGCTACATTTAAACCAATACCACCACTGTGAAGTACCGATAAAATGTTTAAAAACGGCATTTCGTCTCAAGTAACGGCCATCGCGATGCTTTAGTGAACTCAAGAATCTTTTCTAAAGATATTTTAGATTTTATTCTGTGTTGGCACATGTATGTATGTATGTCTTTGAAATAAATAGTCCTTACTAGTTCAGTTGATAATTATTATTAATGCTTGTATCATATATATTTATATTTTATTATCATTTATTTGTATACTATATTATGGAGGCCAGTCGTAGCGCAGGGGCACAAAGCGTGACTGCAATTTGACTGGTTGTGGGTTCGATCCCCACTCGAGGAGATGAAATATCTATTTACATTTATATTTTCATTTCTTCNTTATGGATCTAAGTATATCGGGGCGTAACCCATAAAAAAAACAATATATAAAAGACGGTCTCTTAGCTAAGTAGCCATCTCTTCCAGACATCCTTTAGGGCGCAAACTATCCGATATAATTATATACAAGTGGTGCACGTTATTTATTGAGAAATAAATAATAATAATAAATAATAATAATAATTCACTGCCACTCAACACGCAATGCCTCCAGAAATTGGCGGAAAGTGGGGAACGGAGTGTCTTAACACTATGTTCCCTCTGCCTACCCTGTTTGCGGGATACAGCAATAGACGGACACAAATACTTGCAATATGCATATTACTTTTGGACTACGGGGGACAAATGAGATTCACTAAAATAAAATTTAAGCTTTATAGATACTCCGAAGGAAATAGGTTTTTTTTTTTGAAGAAACAATGTATGTACATAAAACACGTCTGCTTGGAAAAGTCATTAAATTTATGCATCATATACAGGAAAAATGTATGAATATATATAGGTTTTATTACACTATATCGTAAAACTTTAATCTAAATTCCACTTAAATTTATGAGATCAGCTGACAATTTTGATATATAAATGTATGTATACTTCGATAGTTCTTCGACCGTTGACATGTCTAATAAGAAAAAAAATGTTATCCTTATGAAAAATAAGCCATTATTCGGTTTATAATAAAAAGCTTAAATTTTTTCTATTCATTAATTCCTTTTTTATAATATTTTATATCGATCCTTTCACACTTGTGACTGACTGTAAGCATATGGAATGTCTGCATTATTTTTCCAAACACATTAATTAGTTATAAGTTAAGAGGTAAATAATAATTAGTATATCCATCCAATTTTACTTATATAACGAACTGCAGCGTTGAGTTCCGCCACTCAGCACGCAATCCCTCCAAAATACGTCAAAAAATGGTTAACGTAGTGTTTTAACACTAGTTTCCCTTTGCCTACTCCACTATGTGCGGGATACAGCGTGAAACTAAACTAAATAAGTTAAAGCTAAGTTAAATAATAAAATTGCTTTCCCAAATTTAGTAAGACGAGCATATTATATAAACTATTAGTTCGTTTTGACTGGTACATAAACGTGCCACATTTACAGACGTTACCACTTTAGGGGAATCCCAGAGGAGCTTGCGAAAACATGTCTGCTGAATAGCTTATCCTATCTCTGTTTACGATTCCCATTTTATTTGCTTTGCCCAATCACTAAATCTTAATTTTTTTTTCACCAAAATAATGTTGCCATAGAATAACATGAATTTGAGGCAAAGAAAATATATTAAACAGTAATTTATTAATATATTACAGAATAATTTATTTTTCTTTTCTAAACATGGAATTATTTTATAAGTTTTTTTTTAAGATTTTATCTTTAGGCCTACACACAATAATTTGGTACGTATAATATAATATGTTGAATTTTTGAGCATTAATGCACCGTTTTGTTGCATTTTATATGAAATTCGCACTGCAATCAAAACTAATAGGATACTTCCCATATACCAATACTTACGAAATTTGGGAAGAAGTGAGAACTTATAATATAAATAAAGAAAAAAAAATCAAAAAGTGAAAATTAAAATATAATTAAACATTTATATTTGTAGTTCATTTCATAGAAAATTAAATTATGTTTTTTTTTATTATGGAGTAGTACTTTTTATTTTCTGTATCTATACAAATATTATAAAACTTCAGAATTTTAATTATCTGAGGAGTTTGCTGTTTTATAGTTTTTCCCATAGTAATGATTTTTTGATAGACTTTGTTTTGTATATAATTTATTTTAAGGATACAATAATGTTAATATAATATTATACAATAAATTCCATATACATATTTTTTTTCAGCTTCACGCTGTATCACACACACAACAGGGTAGGCAGAGGGAACCTAGTATTAAGACACTCCGTTCCGCACTTTCCGCCAAATTCTGGAGGAATTGCGTGTAGAGTGGCGGAACTCAACGCCGCGCTTTGCCTCGACACCAGAGCGAAGAAATGAAAATATAAATGAAAAAAAAAATTATCTCCTCGAGTGGGGATCGAACCCACAACCAATGGATTTACAATCGACTGGCCTCCATATACATATGTTTAACATAAAACTATTACTTATTCGTACATTCGGATATTTGGTGGTGTACATGATAAATAAACAAAAATAATACAATACATAGTTCTCTAAGCGCCAGAATACCCTCATAAATTCAGTAAAACAAGCATTTCTCAGAATGCCGTCAGCCTGGTAGGCGCCCTATCGAATCGATTTTATTATTTGCACCAATAATAAATGGCGGTTCTCGATTAAAATTGTGATGTTCTTCCGGAATTTATAAAGTTAAACTATTTAGGCTCACCAGACGCTTAACTTTATTATTTTATTTCTATATAATGAAAACAATGTATAAAAAAATTATAATTAAATCAGCTTCACGCTGTATCCCGCATTTCATCGGCAGGGTAGGCAGAGGGAGATTCCCTCTGCCTACTCAACACCGCGCTCTGCCTTGTCAGCAGAGCAAGAAAAATTAAAATAAATTATTCCCCTGAATGACAATCGAACCCACGATCCCCGCGTTTATGGCCATATGCTTTGCCTATAATGTTAATATAAAATTTATAAAATATAACGGTTAGCGAAAATCGTGTCTTTGTAGTGAATAAAACGTATAAAAAATTATTATTCTTTACTAAAAACTACACTATATGATTATCATTTATAAATAAACTAACTACCCACTTTTTTTTTAACTTTATTTTTTTTACATAAACTTTAACCTATGTTATTCTGATGTAGCAGATGAAAAATTTCGTCCAAATCTGTACAGTGGTTTTTATGTGAAAGTGGAACAAACATCCATCCTCACAAACTTTCACATTTATAATATTATCATGAAATTTTAGAGAATATTAGAGGCCAGTCGTGGCGCAGGGGCACAAAGTGTGACTGTAAATCCGACTGGTGTTGGGTTCGATCCCCACTCGAGAAGATGAAATATTTACTTAAATTTATATTTCCATTTCTTCGTTCTGGTCACAAGGCAAAGCGCGGTGTTGAGTTGCGCCACTCAACACGCAATGCCTCTAGAATTCAGCAGAAAGTGGAGAACGGAGAGTCTTATCACTAGGTTCACTCTGCCTACCCTGCGTTTGCGGGATACAGCGTGAAGCTCATAAAAAAAATCATGAATTTTTTATATAATATAACAATATTTGTTTTATAAACAACTTTATTTTATTTCATCCACGACATAAAAGGACGTTTTAAATCCATTAGGTTCACTTTGTGAAACATAACCGAGTTAGTTTGTGAAACTTTCAAACTATACATTGTAGGTAATTAGCAGTATCAATGTACAATCCTGAACTCATCACTAAAAGCGAGCTTCCTATTATAGTTATACAATAACGAAGGGGTATCCTTTATTATTTACCACCCACCACCAACGAAAATAGAGGGTTATAAGCGAAACATGTCTGTATGTTTGTGTATCTATATGTATGTATGTATGTGACAACGTAGCTAGCGAACTGATGAAGCTATTCTGATTTAAGTCTTTTTTGTTTGAAAGGTGACTTAACCAAAAGTGTTATAACCTATATAAAGAGAAGAAAATATGCTCAGCTATTTAAAGATTATCAGTTCTTTTCTAGTTGTTTGTTTTCCTTTTATAGCATTTTTTTAGAGTTTTTTCAATTCAATTATCAATTATTTATATTGTATAGTTTCGTGAATAATTCGGAGTCAATCCAATTAAAAACCAAGGAGTTCAAATGAGCGAATCCGATGTTTGTTTAATAGTACATATTATTATTTTTTCCTTATTCCGTTTTATTAATATACACAGTTATTGGTGAGATTTAATAACGTAATAAGAACCAAAAGTAATGTAAATTTTATTTTTTTTTTGTCTATTTGTGCGTTTGTTCACGCTAATCTCAGAAACGGTCGCAGTTTTCACTATTGTATTTTGGCAAGCATTCCTTAACATTTAGTTTAAAATGTCTTATAAATAAAAAAAATTATACCATTTTAAATAATGTTGTTTAGCAACATTGCTTTAAATAACTATTTTATTGAATTAGCTGAAACTTTATTTTACGATATAGAAACAGCTATTGTTTTTAAAATTATATTATAATTGATAAAAGAAAGTAATATCCGATTTGAAGATGAAGAATTATGTAGTCAAAGCGGGCGAAGCCACGAGCGCGTCCCTAGTGTATAAATAAAATAAAAAAATAGATCAGCTTCACGCTGTATCCCGCATACAGCAGGGTAGGCAGAGGGAACCTAGTGTATGACACTCCGTTCCCCACTTTCTGTCGAATTGTGGAGGCATTGCGTGTTGAGTGGCAGAACTCAATGCAGCGCTTAGCCTCGACACCAGAGCGAAGAAATGGAAATATAAATTTAAGTAAATATTTCATCTCTTCGAGTGGGGATCGAACCCACAACCAGTCGGCCTCAAGTATAGTTTAGTGTATAAATAAAAAAGTATATATAATATTTATATAGCTGTAAATCACTCAAAAAATATTGGATACGCACTAGGTATATGAAACTTATAGATATTGTACTCAAATTATGATCTAGAAATAGGATACAGAATATTTTTTATGCGAAAAATATACCTTTCTCGTTAAATAGATTATTATAGGTTTTTGCGGGTGGAGTAAGCTATTGATGTAGCGTGACAAGTCTAATATAAAAAGTAACTATTAGGCAGAATGTAATTAGTAATATTGTCCTTACTCTATTCTTTTTTTGATTGAGATAAATTTAATGACAATCTTAGTTCAGTGGACAACATGTTACTAAATGAGATGACGCAAAGCGCGGCGTTGAATTCCGCCACTCAACACGTAGTGCCTCCAGAAATCGGCGGAAAGTGGGGAACGAAGTGGCTTAACACAAGGTTCCCTCTGCCTACCATGCTGTGTACGGAATATAGCGTGAAGCTGATTTGATTTGATTCTTTGTATTCATTTTAGTTCAGTGAACAACATGTAACTAAATGAGATGCTTTTAGGTTTGATCCACACTCGAAGGAATTAATTATATTTATTTTTGTTCTGATAAGGTAAGGTGTGGTGATGTGTTCCGACACTAAACCGTTTGAATACATTGAAAAGTGGAAGGGGGAGTGTCTTGACAATAGTATCTGACAGCTTACCTTTCCATATAATTATATGGTATAATTATACAGCGTGAAAATGAAAAAAGAAAAAAAATATAAAGAAAAATGGACCACAGCGTGGAGTCCAACATTTGGTATTTCTAATATATAGAAAAAACTTAGCTCCAGTCGATTTATCTCTCGCCCAGATGAAGCAACTACTGGATGTGATTTTTTGCAAAGAATGTTTTATATCTTCGGAAGCCATATTTTTAACACATAAATGAACGTGCTATCGTCATGATAGATCGTTTGACACGTTGATCGGGTGACATGTAAAGATTTCTTTTTTTTTTAAGATTTAAACTATTTTTTTTTCAACTTCGCGCTGTATCCCACACAATGCAGGGTAGGCAGAGGGAACCTAGTGTTAACACACCCTGTTCCCCACTTTCCGCTGAATTCTTGAGGCATTGCGTGCTGAGTGGAGAAACTCAACGCCGCGCTTTGCCCCGCTACCAGAGCGAAGAAAAGAAAATATAAATGTAAATAAATATTTCATTTCCTCGAATGGGGATCGAACCCACAACCAGTCGATTTTACAGTCACACTTTATGCCCCTGCGCCACGACCGGCCTCAAACTAAAACTATTTTTATTTCACTGAAATAATGTTTTATATGATACCACAGCTATAAAATTACTTCGCCAATATACAATTCGAGGGTTATCTAGTGATGTATTAAAAAAAATAAAACTGTTTCACGCTGTATCCCACACACAGCAGAATAGGCAGAGAGTATCTAGTGTTAAGACACTCACTTTCTGCCGAATTTTTCAAGGCATCGTCAGTGGTGGAACTCAATAATAATTAAATAATATATCATTCCCTAAGGTGGGGATCGAACCTACAACACACAAGTTAGCCTATATTAGTTATGTATACGTTTGGCCATAATATTAAGATAGTGTCTTTAAAGTATAATTGGTGGCTTTAAAGTAACAAGTAGATGCAAAATGTCACATAAATGTTGCTTAGAGGAGCGGCAGTCTTTTGTCTCCACTCTGGTGTACCGTTTTTCCATTTGTATACTTTGAATATATCGCTGGTGACCTTTCGCCCACACAATGAACTTGCCTGTAGCTACAGTTTACATACCATTTACATTTCACCGTTTATTAATAATGCAATAAAAATAGACGAGAATGTTTTTTCACTGTAAATTTGTTAGGCCGGTCGTGGGGCAGGGGCATAGCGTGACTGTAAAATCGACTGGTTGTGGGTTCGATCCCCACTCGAGGAGGTGAAATATTTATTTACATTTATATTTTTCGCTCCGGTGTCGAGGCATAGCCCAGCGTTGAGTTCCGCCACTCAGCACGCAACGCCTACAGAATTCCACAGCAGGATAGGCAGAGGGAATCTAGTGTTAAGAGACTCCGTTTCCCACTTTCCGCCGAATCTTAGAGGCATTGCGTGTTCAGTAGCGGATGTATGTAAAGATATATAATTTTTTTTCCATTCTAACTCGATAAAATTATTGGGTAATTTAAATGAAAAGAGAGAATCATCTATTTTTAAGTACCTTATGTCTACCCTGGAATATGTAGAATCAAATCAAATCAGCTTCACGCTGTATCCCACACACAGCAGGGTAGGCAGAGGGAATCCAGTGTTAAGGCACTCCCGTTCCCCACTTTCTGCCGAATTCTGGAAGCATTGCGTGTTGAGTGGCAGAATTCAACGCCGCGCTTAACCTCGACACCAGAGCGCAGAAATGGAAATATAAATTTTAGTAAATATTTCATCTCCTCGAGTGGGGATCGAACCCACAACCAGTCGGTTTTACAGTCACACNAAATATATAATATATATATATATATATATTATAACTAAATTAAATTAAACAAATTTAAATAAAAAGACAATTTTTATTAAGGTATCACTAGAGAATAACTTTTCACAATTTAATTATAAATGAAATCTGCAATCTCAAATTAAGCCATTTTATAATACGAATTCTGGACACGCCACCGAGTCATAATTAATGATGCAAAAACACGGAAAACTCGTTACAGTATGAGTCCAGTAGTTTTATTTTCTATAAATTATTTTCTCATTAACCGAATAATATATTATGTACATTTTATTATATTAATCGATTTTTACGTTCATATGTTTGTATAGGAAAATGGTAGTTGTTATACTTTTTTTTTTGTATATAAACTCAAGAAAGTAAATTTTGGATAAAAGAGTGTGTACTAGGCGGTTGTGGCGCTATGGTTGTGGTTTCCGTTCCTACTTGAGGAATTATTATTTATTCATATAATATTTTCATTTTTTCGCTCCAGTCATAAGGCGAAACGCGACGTTGAGTTCCGCCACTCAATATGCGTCGACACGAAAATTTGGCGGTGAGTGGGTACAGTATGAAGTTGAAAAATAAAATACTAGGTTTAGGTATAATTAATATTATTTCGTCATTTCGAATAATATTCGTCGAGTAGAATCTAATAAACCAATCTTTTTCACAGCAAAGATATCAAAAATAATTCAGCAATAGCTCAAAGTGAAAAACACATCCTCCTACACAATTTTGTCGATAAAAGGATTCGCGTAGAATAAATATCAAAAGGTTGTCATTTGACCTCAATCTCGATTTCGGTTATCCCATACTATCTCCACTATATAAATATGTATAAAATAAATCAGCTTCACGCTGTTTCCCGCACACAGCAGGGTAGGCAAAGGGAACCTAGTGTTGAGACACTCTGTTCCCCAGTTTTTGCCGAATTCTGGAGGCATTCCGTGTTGAGTGGCAGAACTCAACGCTGCGCTTGTCCTCGACACCAGAACTCTATTGCAACGAAAATAAATAAAATTTTATGAAGCGCAAATTCTTCGATATCTCTTGATGTCGTTTAAAAAGATTTTATTTAAATTCATAGTGCTCTCTTTACTTATTTTCAGATTTACCTTAATAGTATTTTTATAAGACTTAAGTGCTAGGCAAGCTATTTTTAATATCGTATTTTTAATAAATTCTATTTGTAATATCGTGAAATGTTCTTGGTTCTACAGTTTTATCACATTCTACCTACACCGACATACAATATTGTTGAAAAGTACCTACCTTACTCTTTTTCCCGACTGCTAAGGAAGGGTTATGTTTTTCGCGCGTATCTTGTATGTATGTATTATTCTTTATTACCTCATATCTCCAGAACCGCTGAACGGATTTACATAATTGAGGTATCGTTAGATTCGTATTAGCAGCCCAAGTGTTCTTAGATAGGTGACGTTAAATAAAAACAATCATGGCGGCTGTGGGACGCCATTGGACTAATTAACTACTAAAGAAAAATTTACTAAAGAAAAAATTTTTTGTTTCGAATACCACAATATGGGTCTCAAATTCAAGAGCTTACTACGAGGATTTCAAAAATGTATATCATGATTATGATTACCATAATGAATTCTAACAAAAAAGTGAAAAATAAAAAAAATATTTGTAAACCAAAAACCCCGACTGCATAAAACTAAAAAGAAAATAAACAAGTCCAATAGTTTATTAGGATTAACAGTCGGGACCTATAAGTAATTCTTCAATCAATAAAATCTTTACCAGGAACCCCGCATAATTTAACGAGGATTTCCCGACTGTTAATCCTAATAAGCTATTGGACTTCTTTATTTTCTTTTTAGATTTATGCAATCGGGGTTTTTGTTTTTACAAATATTTTTTTTTCTTATATTTATGTTTAAAAATATTAGTTTTGCCTGCAGTTGCCCTACATCAGTGATATTACTATGAATAAATATGGTATATATTATAACATTTATGATTGAGGCCAGTCGTGGCGCAGGGCACAAGATTGTGATTGTAAAGGGGACAGGCTGCGGATTCGATTCCAACTCAAGGAAATGTAACATTTAATATTTTAATTTCTTGGCTTTGGTAATTCCAGAAATCAGCGGAAAGTGGGGAACGGAAGTGTCTTAATGGGAATGGTGTGACTTAACACTAGGTTTCCAGCTTCCCTCGGCCTACTCTGCTATGTAAGGGATACAGCGTGGAGATAAAATATTTATAATTGCTAATATTTAATGTCATGCGTCACCGCCGTCCGATTTATAATCATTACAAAGACATCTGCATTACCCTATTAAAGTTAAAAACGAAAAATAGATTAATTAATTACAGTACTGTTAAAGCCAGACGTGGTGCCGGGGTACAACCGTGCGGCTGTAAACGTGACGGATTGTGGATTTGGTTCCGACGGTTCGGTTCGGTTTCATTTCTTCGGTCTGGTAACGAGATAAAACGCGGCGTTGAGCTCCATCGTTCAATACGCAATTTTTAATTGGAATGCCCTACTAGGTTCGTTCCCTGCTAAAAAAAATTGTACTCTCTGCATTTTTTTTTTGTTTTCCAAAATGATACACAAGCGATCTCATTTATTAATTAATCATTAATGATGTAGGCGATGGTCATTAAAGTGATATGAAATTCAAAATTAAAATTAAAAAAAAATAAAAATTAAAAATTATTTTATTTGAATAAACAATTTGAATTTGTTTTTAATAACTGATCTACAGTTATTAAAATCAAATTCAAAATATTGTTATTACAAACTTTTAAAGTGGTAGCTTCGCTAGATAGCTCTCAGTGATCACTCTTGATAAATTGGAAAACAAAGAAAAAAGTAAAAAAGTTTAAACCTTACTGCTAGTGCACTAAGATTTGCCTCCAACTAAATATATACGCCTTTATATTGTAATCTAAACCTTTCTTAAACCCCTCCAGTTTTCAAGAATTATGGTTCACAGCAGAAGTAACGACCGTTTTAACAATCAGCAGAAGCATAATAAAATAAAATGTAGCCCTGAGGGTACGTCGATTCCCAAGAATAAGTGGTGGGGTAACCTTAGTTTGGATTTATTGCTGGAGAGTCGCGAATTTGGCAAAAATAATTTGGCCCCATGCCAATGGAACCTCTCCTATATCGATCGGAGTATAAATCTTCTGGTGACGTCAACGCGTAGCCGGAAGATAGTGCGTCCTGATAAGCTGTTGACACGATGCCATGAAATATTAATATTTTTTTGCTTCACGCTGCGCAGGATAGGCAGAGGGAACCCAGTGTTAAGACACTCTGTTCCCCATTTTCCGCTGAATTTCGGAGGCGTGTTGAGTGGCGGAACTCAACGCCGCGCTTTGCCTCGACACACTTTATACCACTGCACCACGACTGGCCTTAGCCAATTTATCAATAATTAAGTATACCAAAACTATCGTGGTGCATTTAGCACGTATTTATGTGTGATTACAGGTTGAAATTTAAATATAATTTCAGTAAAGGTTCTTTCTTCGGTCATTTGGTGTAACAGTGATGTGATTGCATTGTTTTCTCATTTTTAATATGTCAATGTATGTAAAAAGGCTCTTCGGAAATTTTGATTGAGTCTCCTGTATTATTTTTGAGTTTTATGATGCATCCCGCATATAGCAGGATAGGCAAAGGGAGCCTAGTGTTAAGGCACTCCATTCCCCACTTTACGAATTTTCGAAACATTGCGTGTTGAGTGGCGGAACGGAGTGTCGTTAACACTAGGTTCCCTCTGCCTACCCTGCTATATCGGAATACAATGTGAAGCTGAAAAAACATTATGTCATAGTTTATTATTTTATTACTTATTTGGCTGTATGCCATAGAATATTGCTGTGCGTGACCTCACTATGGGGTTGTAGAAGACACCATATATATTGAATACATTTTTCATTAATAATATTATTAAAATATGTTTTTTTTTGGATATGTACGTTTTTGCTATATTTTATTATTTTGATGGTAAGTTCCAGTGTATTTACAATATAAATTAGGTATTTTGCAAAAATACAAAAGCTCTAGGTATAGTATTCTAACAGTAATTGTTGAAATTTGATAATTCCAGAATACTATATTTGTATATAGGGAGTATTCTGGAATTATCAAATATAAAAAAAATTGGAAAAAAAACATTTGATAATTATGTATAATTACGACAGGTTGTGTGTTCGAGACGTAGCTCTACTCGATGAAATAACGATAAGAATATTAATTTTCATCTTTTCACTTTTGTATCGAGACAAAGCACGGTGTTGAGTTCCGCCCCTCAACACGCAATGCCTGTAGAATTCGAAATTTAGAATTTAGCGGAAAATGGGGAGCGGAATGGCTTAACACTAGGCTCTCTGCTTACCCTGCTACATGCGGGATACAGCGTGAAAGACTAAAGACGAAGACTATGTTTGTCCTTAGATTTCTTTCTAAATAGACACATAGAGCTGGTTTGGTTCGCCAATATTGTATGCCAAGATTTTACTTTGGGATCTCTCCAAAATTTTTTTGTAAAATAACTTCAAAGTTTTGTATGGTGACCTTTAAACAATTCAATGTGACCATATTACGAATTAAACGTTACGCTTATTTGTTAGTTATCAAAAAAATGTTTTAAATTAATTATTATTTCCATGAGGCCAATCCTGGCGCAGCGGCACGAAGGGTGACTGTAAAATCGACTGGCTGTGGGTTCGATCCCCACTCGAGGAAATGAAATATTTACTTAAATTTACATTTCCATTTCTTCGCTCTGGTGTCGAGGTTACGCGCGGCGTTGAGTTCTGCCATTCAACACGCAATGCATCCAGAATTCGGCAGAAAGTAGGGAACGGAGTGTCTTAACACTAGGTTCCCTTTGCCTACCCTGCTGTGTGCTGGATACAGCGTAAAGCTGATATTTTTATATATATTTTATATTATTTCCATTAAACTACTTAAATACATGGAAATTAATAAAAAAACGAAAGTGGGCAGCACTATTTCTTTACTTTTAATTTCTTTTTCAGCTTCACGCTGTATCCCGCTGTGTACTTATTGATATTAAATACTAAATTTGGATTTTTATTTCTTTTTTGAAGAAAAATATACAGAATTAGCTAGTGAAATTCCAATTTGTGGAAATGAAACTTTATATCTTATTACTGGTGTCAATATTCATAATTTATCGTGTTAATGGCATTTGAGAAATGTATTGATTATTTGTTTTTTTTTTGTTGTTTGTTGCTTTAATTATATGAATAAAATATGCTTATAAAAGTATACATTTCTTTTATGTTTCTAAAATAAATAGTACATTTGATAATACCACTAATTTAGGAGATTACATGTGCAATACACACGAAATCGTGATTTATGTATGAGTCTCTATACAGCTTTTCAGGTCACTCTCACACATAATGAAGAATAATAAATATATGTACTTTTAAATGTAAAGATTAAAGAGATTCTTTGCCATGGCCAAAATTATGTAAAAATAGTACCTAAATAAGGTATAAAACACACATATAATTTTGTAAATTGACTTTTTAATATCATCGAAACCTTTTATCTAAACAAAAAGCATAAAAGATATATATTTACGGAAATCTCTAAGGAAACGAAGAGGAGGAAATAAAATGTCAGAATCGTCCAAAAGAGATATATATATATATATATATATATATATATATATATATATAGCGTGTGAGCTCGATTGTACTTATAAGGATGTGTGGGTACGAATTTTCTGTAAGGACGTAGCGGTCACACTGACGCACCGTAACACTATTGGCAAAGGGATACCAGATGTTAATTTTTTGTACCTCAAAACAGATTTTTATAATTACCCAATATTTTTTTTAATATAATCTTTAGCAAGTTTAAATATTACCAGATAATTCTTTATCCATATTGTATAGTACTGTGTATTACGCATACTGAATATTGATGTTGTACATAGGTGTATATAATATATACATAAATATCATGTTT